>APFE030835646.1:12585-30309 GCA_000404065.3 Pinus taeda | reverse complement strand
AAATAAATAAATAAAGTTAATAATGTATCCCTTTATTTTTATAATTCCATTTTTTCTCCTCTTTTTTTATTATACAATCCTTTTAATTTTAACCATATTTTATTTTATTTTCTACATGTTCTTTCCCTTCATCCATTACAATCTTGGAAAGGAACTAAGAATCCTCCAAGATGGATCTGACCATTAATAGTGACAAAACTAAAGTCAATACTAATAGATCTCATATGATACTTTTATATATGGCAATAGCTACTTAGAGGAAGTTCCTTTATATAAATATCTATCACAAACTTAATCGGAATTATAGAATTGAGAAAATGATAAATGGAGAATGGAAAGCTTATTATAGACTTGAAAATTATTGTAATTAAATAGATCTTTGGACATGAGATAACAGGAAACTCCTCTTCTAGAATATCATCACTCCTATTATTTTATATTGGTGTGAGATTTGGGGTTGTAGTATCTTTGGAAAGTTGTGAAGGGGTATAGAAAAATTCCAAAAATTGTTTGTAATCTACAATCTCAAGATTAAAAGTAGTGCATCATATCCTATCCTCCTAATTGAATTGAGTCTTCCCCCATAACAAGCATGGTTATGACAAGGTATCTTATGTATAAGAAGAATTTAAACAACATGGAAGTCAACGTTTCCTAAAGTTACTTCTAACTCTTGTAAAACTCCCCGCCTTCCACTCAAGTAGGGATGCCATAAGTATGTCCAATATTGGCTAGATCATTGGGGGATAAAGGAGGAGATCATTTTGCAAAATGATAATGATATTAAAAATTTATTACATCAAAATTTAAAGAGAAATTGTGGGGTGATAAAGAGTTAAAGGGAAAGAGGAAACTAGGATATTATAAGATCAACCCAAAATTTGAAAGTAGAAATTATCTCTTTCTCGCCTAATGTTAAGAAGAAAATGATCATTTCTAAGATTTGAACAAATTTTCACGAGCTTCACAATGGAACTAGGCATTGGTCAATTCCCATAACACCATGGGATGAAAAAGTCTATCAATTTTGCAAAACTAAGAGGGTTGAAGATGAAAAGCACTTTCTCTTAGATTGTCCATAATTAAATATAATTTTCAAAATATTTGTCACACTACCAAACTTTTTGACCTTTTAACTTAGGAAACTATGATAATCTTGAAACACTTCTCTTGAAACTTTCCAAGCACAAAAGATTGCTAAAAAAATATGAGAAATCTCTTATCTCCTTGTCCTCCTTCATCATCATCATCATCATCATCATCCCCCTCCTCCTCCTCCTCCATCATCATCATCATCATCATGATCTTTCAAAATGATAATTAAAATATAAAATAATTCATCATCATCCTCGTCCTCGTCCTTCTCTTCCATCATCATTCAAAACTATAATTAAAAAAATATACAATAATTCTTCATCATCATCATCATCATCATTTAATAATAACCTCATCATAATCATAATAATCATTAAAAATTAAAAATCTAATTAATCATCATATCATCAATAAAAAATTAAAAAAATAAATAAAATAACCATCACCATCACCAATAAAATAACATTAAATAATAAAAGATTATAAATAAATGTAATTTATAATAAGTAGCACAATATTTATATTTTAGGTTCATGGATTAAAATGGAGTGATAATCTAGAAAAACACTTGAAATAATGATATTGATAAATGTAATTTAATTATACTTATAATAATAATAATGAATCACAATATTCTAGTATTTTGGTTCATTGATTAAAAAATTATTGCAATAATCTAGAAGAAACTTGAAATAATGATATTGATCCCAAAGTGTAAGATTTCACACCTTCCCTAACTTGAAATAATGATATTGATCACAAAGTGTAAGATTTCACACCTTCCTTCCTTCTGTACGTTGGAATACTCTTGGGCATGTGTGACAAAGGAGCACTACCCTTCCTTGTGTACCTTGGAATATCCTTAGGCATACGTGGCGAAAGGCAATATTGATGTGCGTTTTCAAAGTTATCTCCTTCTTATGTACAAAATCACAGGATATAATATTTATTAGAGCTGACATCACACATAAAATATGCATAAATCATTAATTTTTTCTTAATAACTTTTCCGGAATGATGGGAGGTTTAGTCATGTAAGTGGGACCCTGCAAAAAGCAAAGCTAGAGGCGTTCAGTGGATTTTTTTTTTAAATGTTCGCTATTAATTTGGAATCAACATTTTAGGAGAGAGCCAATTATGCTATCTGGTCTTTTAGACTACAAAGCTAGTTTTATTTCTTCTCAAAACATATTAAAGAAAATCACTTAGTTATCATGGATGAACTTTCTATTTTTAAAAATATGAAAACTGATAACTCGTAAGCTATGAACTGTCTATTTTGAAAAATATGAACACTGGTAACTCCTGAGCTCCACATGATAATATATCAATGTATATCATTGTACATGAGCACCATCCTAATAACTGCTAGGCTCCATAAAACAAGTTGTTAGAGCGGCCCATTTTGCTATGTCAATTTACATGAACGCCAGCTTATGTACCTTGAGAACAGACGGAATCTTCAGGAGATTTCCCAGATTACCATATAAACAATTTCGCCAGGTCTCGTTCAAACTGGATGCAGATCCTGCAAATTATTTGATACAATTGCCCATTTATTAATCCAGAGACAAGTGCCCAGTGATTAATTCACATCTATTAATACAGAGCATTTAAAGATGTAACAGGACAGTTCGCTCTTGGGAGCCCGCTTCTAGCTCTGATATTTACACTGGATCGATGAACCACGCAGAGGTATTTAAACCTTCAAACACCATAATCTTTTCTTTGATTTTGTGTTGAAAATTTTAACTGCTTGCAACTTATAGTATATGCAAAATACCTAGATACAGCGTACACCACCCCAACTGCTACTAAACTTCAAACCTGAAAAATATTATTGCGACACAAACCACAACGAGATTTACAGGAAACGAAGGATCAAACTGTGTTGATATTGCTAGTAGTATGGAGCTAGTCTAGTTTAAAGGTTGATACTGTGACACTGTCAGGCATCCACCGCATATATTCAGCATTGCTCTTAAATTCCTGCGTCTCAAGCTCCTCTGGGTGCGTCTTGACATATTTTCTGAAGTCTGCAGGTCCAATGACAGGACCCATGTTGTCTGCAAAAATCCCACTTCCCTTCCGGATCATGCCCGTCTCCTTCAGCAATAGATAATCCGGCATATAACAGTGCTTCCAGTGGTCCAGGAAAACGAAATCAAAGAAGGGAGCGTCCTTCTCCTCTAGAAATTGCTTGACAACGTCCAATCGCTCGTTGAATTTTCCTTCCACCACTCTCACCTTGGACGATAATCCTGCGACCAACGAACAAAAATGATCAAATACTATTCAACTGTTATGGCTATTGAACTATTAATTGATACGACAGTTGTAAGTACAATAGGTTTTTGTTTATAGAATATTGCGATAAGGAATTTCCGGAGGCATCACCCATGTGTTTAGAAGCCATTTTTAATAGTCAAATTAAAAAAAATAAAAATATTTTGATATTGTGGTGAATAGAAATCAAATAAGTAAATAGTAACTGCTGTGTTCTAATATTTAGGCAAAAGAACAAAATTACAGATTCACCCATTAGAACTTCAATTTTTTTTAATTGATATGCATAGGAAAACCCAAGAAATGAATTTAATGCAGATTTCTTGGGACCTGCATGGTCGATTATTTGTGTAGCAATTTGACAATTGAGTGGGCTCATCTCCACTGCGAGCAGCGCACTCTCAGGCCTCTGTAGCTGCGACGCGATCCTTACCGCCGAGTAACCACAGTACGTCCCAATCTCGAGGGCAACCCTGGGATTGTATTTGGTGAGGGCTGCGTCGAGGAAGGGGCCCTTGTCGTCGCCGATGTTCATGAGCCAGCTGGTGCGCCTGCCGTAGGAATCAATGGCATCCATCACAGATTTAGGGTTGCCCCTCTCTGCCGTCTGCCGGACGTAGTCCAGCAACGCTTTCTCCCGCCCGTCCCCCGCTTGTCCCGTGGCCATCAACGCTTTTAAGTTCGTGATTGCTCTAAGGAACGAGAAAAACGTCGACAAACCTGCCATGGCCATGTTGTTTCACGATCTCTCTGCAAACTGCGGGATGAAGAAAACTGTGTAACCGCCTGTTCCCGGGCCTGCTTCAAGCACACCTGTGAAGGAATTCTTCACCTCCTCCCTAAGATCCAAGTGTCGCATTTTCCCAGAAGAATACATGCAGAATTCTATCTTAAATCAATCATGGAGTAAAATCGGGGGTAAAGTCCACAACAAAAAGTGGGTGTCATAATTTTCTTACCGTAACTTGGGTTGTTCTGGATTCTCTTTTGTCTTTCCTCTTATTGAATTTTGTGTACTTAGGGTTCCTAAAGTCTTCGAGACACAAGCAAATAAATGATTTGTAAAAGGCCACCTACCATCGACCTAATGCTAATACGTAACCATCCATAAGGGCCAAGCTTAAGCTTATGTATGTATGTTATTGGGCATAAATGCATAGATTTTATTATAAAATTTGAGAGGGCATAATATCTAATTTTAATAAATGTATATTATATAAGTTTGAGTGAACAGAATTTCAAACCTTAATAAATGTATATATATGTTGTTAATGTAAGCGTAATGAATGTAGGTATATTATTGGGCATAATGTCCAACTTTAATAAATGCATATATCTTATTATATAATTTGAAAGGGCATAATATTTAATTTTAATAAATGTATATATCTTATTATATAGTTTGAGGTAACATTATTTCTAACCTTAATAAATGTATATATATGTTGTTATAATTTGAGTGGGTATAATGTCTAATTTTAATAATGTATAGATTTCATTATTTGAGGAGATATAATTTCTAAATTTAATAAAGGTATATGAATTTCTTTCCTTAGTTCAATTTAATTTTTTAAATTAAGATCTTCATTTATAAAGAATTTTAATTTACAGTCATTACAACTTAGCTTATCACATATAAGTCTATATTTGTGCTCGAGTATTTTTCTTTCAAATAAGTTGTTTGAATTTATGGTTTAGTTCTCAATTGTTCTTTTACTATTTCTAAAGTGTCTTCATCTTTTTTCTCTTTATACTAACAATTATAAGGTTCAAGACTCTTTTATGCTGTTCATGATCTAGTTCTATTAGTTTGTTCATTTCCTCTTTGATGGGTTTCATATCTAATTTATTCTTTGTGCTACTTAAGCATGAATTATTATTGGGTTTTTCTTAACTCTTTAATTTTGTCTCTCAAGGTGTCATTTTCTTGAACCATTGATTTTTTTGTTTTCTATTTCTTGCACCCTATCTTTTATTCCTTGAAGTCCAGTCTCGAGTGCTACCATTTTATTTTCTAAGGATTAGTAGCTATTGTGAAGCCTTGTGGATATTTCTAGCTTATGTTCCTTAAGCATTGTAGGTAATTCGAGTTTATTCTCTGTAAGCATTGTAGATAATTTTATTTTATGTTCATTTTCTCTTTCTTCTCTTCACTTTTCTAAAGAGTCAATATGGTGATTTTTCTTGGCATCCCTTTGCTAGATGGAGGCTTAGACATATGGGGAGAAACACTCCTAATTTTAACAAAATAGAACTAAAGAGGAAAAAGAAAGATAGGTAAAAGAAAAGAACTTATGCACCCAGGATATTTGCAAACCGAAATTCACCATGCAAATTCACCAAAGCTGAGATCGCCAAGTTATACCAAGGCTATTGAAAAATTTAAGGAGGTCACATAAGTAAGCCACAATGTATATCTTAAAAATTGATCAGAAGAACAAAAATAGGTGCAAAAATGAAAGTGCTTGGAATCTTTTGAAACTAACTTCAAATTGTAGTGTTCTTCGTCTTGATTCCAACGACGCTTGAATCACCTCAATCCGACATCGTATGAAGAAGTTATGATGTTCTGAAATTTTTTACGAACTACAAAAAAGCTACGTAGAAGGGTTGACTTAGTTGCTGACTAGGAAGTCCGAAAATATGACGTCATCAACTAACTATGAAGAGTACATACATGGGGGCTTCACTCAATAAGCCTCTGACATATCATGTGCGTTCATGGCAGATTAAATTACATACATGGGGGCTTCACTCAATGAGCCTCTGACATATCATGTGCGTTCATGGCATATTAAACAATACCCTTAAATTGACTACATATTGGAAAATAATTCTAAAAATCACATTATTTAACCCCCTACCAATAAGAACCCAATACACTGTCCCAATTTAAAAACCCTTACTTTCACTAGATATTGTAGGTATCCATTTTTTCATTAACACTTTTTATACCCATTTATATTTTTTCAATAACTTTAGGCTCCATTTTTTATAACTACCAATATAAAAACCCTCTACCCCATATATATCTCCCAATATATTAGGCCAATTTTTCCTTAGTAAATATCCCCCAATATGAACTCACATGGTATGGTATTGCTCCCCTAGTGAACCCCCCGTGGGTACATATGTCAGTGTACCAATCCCGTCTAGACATGTGGCAGGTTCGTACTGAGCTGGTGGTGCAATTTTATCAATCATTGCTGATTGGGCTGACCAATCATGAGGTGCCACATGGCCCAATGAGAGGGAACCATGAGGCCCTCGTTTATTGGCTAAAAGTTTTGTATAAGGGTCAAAGGGCCTCAGAGGGGTTCAACCCCTAGACCTACCGCAACAGAATGCAACACTTTACCGTTGCACCATGACTGTGGTTCTTAACATACCATGGTTGTGGGTTGTATTTGAAGTCTAATGGTTTTGGCGTTCGGAGGAGGGGGGAGAGGTGCTTGGCCCCAGTGCCAAGCCACATGTGCTCACCACAAGATCCATGACGGAAAGGAGTGGGGCATGATTGTTGGGCCCTGGCCCCCAATCTTATGCTTTACCCACTTGACCAGAGAAAAGGAAAAAGTTAAGGGTTCAGGAAGATAGGCCTTGGCCCCTGGTTCTTGGAGCCCATGTAACCACGTAGTGGAGCTAAAGCCAGCGGGGGTGGGTGGTTAGCCCCAGCCCCCAGCCACATGGTGCCCATTTTGACCTTAATCCGGCACTTAAGAGTTATCGGTGCAGTTAAGGAGGCGACAATTTTCTCCTTTTTCAGCAAGAATCCTGCCGGTCCTAGGTGAAATTATCGCTCGATGTACTGTGTAAAGGGAGAAATTGCCACACAGTTAGCAGGTTTTTCCAATTTGTAGGATATATAATATAGCTTGGTTCCAAGAGGCATATCTTACTCAATGTTTAACCTTTTTGAGCTCAAGAAGAGCCTAGATAGGGGTTTTTGAGTGTCATAGAATCAATGACAACCTCATATTTCTGATTTGACCACTCTATGATGGACTTTTCACAAAGTCAAGTCCGTTAGTGCTGGAGACAGAGAAAGTTCTGAGGCAAGTTGGAAGCATATTTGAGCATGGAAAGAGCCTAATTAGAGGTTTTCCAACCTTTTAGTTTCATCTGAAGTAGTTGTTACTTCAATAAAGAAGCTATTTTCACTATTTTATTAATGTGCCTATGAGAGGCCCTTTTCAGCACTTTATTCTAAAGAAGTTGTGAAACTAATTTTACCTTTAAAGACCCATTTTATTTTAACTTGCAAAATGTTAGAGGACGATTAAGTTTTTTTCCATTTTCAGATCACGTGGTAGCAAACCGAGTTTTTGACTAGATTGCAAGTATGAGTGAAAGTTTGTAGTATGAAAAACTCTTAGAATTGGAGGAAATGCATTCTTCTCTCCAAGTGGAGGAAATGGAATTGAGAAGATTTCTTGAAGCAATAGAGGATGAAAATAAGGAATTACACCTTATGTTGCAAAATGTCCTTGAAGAGAAAATTCTGGAATGTTCAACTACAGAAGCTTACCCCAAGACTCAACAAGTTTGTGGCCATGGAATGACTAAGGATTGTACCCTTTTTCAGATGAAGAACATTGCTTACATGCTAAATCACAAGAGTGGTTTTCTTGAGTCCACATCTACCACTTCATCAACAAAAGAGAAGGAGGAGATGGCTAAACTTCAAGAAGAGGACTAAGAGTCATAAGAAGAAAAAGAGGTAAATGATACTTTTGGTTCATTTCATTCTCTTGATAAAGATCATGCTTCTTTTGTAGTATTTGAGAAGAATACCAAGGGGATTGGTATGAAATTATTGACCAAAATTGGGTACAAAGGTAAGGGTCTTGGAATTTATAGTCATGGAATTCTTAATTCTACTGAGGTGAGAGCACAATCTCGACATGAAGGATTAGGCTATGTCCAAGATGAAGTTGGAAAATGTTCCAAAGATTCAAGGTCAAAGAATTATCCAAGTGTGAAATTTTTGAAGGAAAAACCCTTGCAGGTTGAAGGAGAATCATGTCATGATGATGATCTTGAAGGAAAGAAATCTCCAAAGAGAGATGAGTACTTCAAAGGAAGAATGAAGTCAAGTTCTCCTTACGAGAATCATAAGCCAAAGGACAACCATAAGAGGTATAAGTGTCTTGATATTTAAAGGCTTTACATGATTACAAGTAACATTATGATTTGAATGACATGTTGTGGAATGTTTTTCCTTGCCCTTTTGTCAAGCACCTAACCATTGTGTAGCTAAGTGCCACAAAATGAAAGCGTTAATCAAGAATATGAATATGTCGATTGGAAGTGAGACCAAGAATGGAAATTATCATCAAAGTTTAAAGGCATTTGTGCCAAGGACTGATTACTAAATTTTTTGCACTCATTGCAACATAAGTGGGCATTGGATTGAAAATTGTTGGAAGCTGCATCCACATCTTCATCCAAACAAGGAAAAATAAGATATGGAATCACCTGAGAGGGAGAAAGTAGAGGAACGTGAAAGGCACACCATAACCATTCCAGAAGTAGTTCCAGAAGGAAGTGAATTGAAAAAAGAAAATTTTGTAGCATGGTTAGGTAAGAAATGGTTAGACTATTTGTCTAATTAAAGACTGCATTTCTTTTGTATTTCACATGTTGCATGTCCCCATAGTTGGGCATTTTGTAAAAATATATGTTTGTAAATAAATCACTTATATGCAACAATGTTTTCTTTGAAATTGTTATGCTATTTTCGTTTGATGATGAGTCCATTAGTATGGGACTTTTAGGATGAACATTGGCATTTCATCCAGCATGTCTACAATTGTGTCAAGCATTCACTTATACAATTATTTCGATGTGAAGATTGTTTGTGAATTTTATCTTTGGTAAAGATTGGGAAGAAGATGACCATAGTAATGTGGACAAAGTTAATTATGTCATTGAAAAATTGCAAATAATACATCAAAGAGGACAAGTGAATCTTGAGGATATCAAAGCAAAGTGTAAAGAAATACATGGTAAACATTGAGTTTCTTAGGATTTCCATGTGGAAAATCAAGTTTGTCTTCAACAAAGAAATACTTCAAGGTGAAGTTTGTTTGAGCCAAAGAAATATGGTCATCAAGAGAATGTTTAGATTCCATCCAATGAAAATTTTGTTCTTGAATGTTTAAGAGAATTGCAGCAAGCCACAATTATTGCCAGGAGGATAACGACTTCATGCATAGGTGATGTGGAGCAACTTGAATGAGGAAAAAAGATACCAATTGAATAAGAGAAAGAAGGATTTAGATCGGGAAAGTAAATGAACTTTTTCAGAACTTATTTTCTGAGTGAAGATAGACTTTTGGAGGTCCAAAAGTTCCTAGTGGGGAGGTATGATCTAGAGATCAAAAATAGGTTAAACAATGAAAGTGCTTAGAATCTCCTAAAACTAACTTCAAATGGTAGTGTCTGTCATCATGATTCCAACACCACTTGAATAATCTTAATCCAACATCGTATGAATAAGTTATGGCGTTCTGAAATTTTTGACCAATAATTAGAAATTCAAGCAACAAGGTTGATTGGGCTGTTGACTACGTAGTCTGTAAAATTGATGTCATTATCTGACTGTGCAGGGTATGCATAATGATGGACCAATCCCACATCGACACATGGTAGGTCTCTATTGGGGAAGGTGACACAATTTTATCGATTATTATTGATTGGGTGGACCAATCATGAGGTGCCATGTGGCCCTCCTTTATTGGCTAAAATTTTTCTATAAGAGTTGAAGGGCCTTAGCAGGGTTCAAATCCTAGAATTGTCACAACACAATGCAATGCTTTAATGTCGCACCATGATTGTGGCTCTTAACATACCATGGTCGTTGGTTGTATTTTAAGTCTAAGGGTTTCAACATTGGGAGAAGGGGGGTGGGGCACTTGGCCCCATCCCAAGCCATATGCACTCACCACAGGACCCATGGGAGAAGGGAGTGGGGTGGGCAGCTAGGCCCTGGCCCAGGGTCTTGTGCATTACCCAAATTACTGGAGTGGAAGCGTAGGCAGAGGGGCTGGGTGGATAGGCCCTAGCCCTCAGTTATCAGATCCTATGTAACCATGTAGTGGAGCCAAAACTGGTGGGGGTAGGCGGTTAGTCCCATCCCCTGGCCACATGGTGCCCAATGTGACCCTAATTTGGTGCTTAAGATTTATTGACATGGTTAAGGAGGTGAAAATTTTCCCCTTTTTCGGTATGAATCCAACTTCTCCCGGGTGAAATCATCACAAAGTTAGCAGGTTTTGCCAATTTGCAGGACAAATAATAGAGCTTGGTTTCAAAAGGCATATCTTGCTCAATTTTTAATCTTTTTGAGCTTAAGAAGAGCCTAGATAGGTTTTTTGAGTGTCCTAGACTTAATGGAAACTTTAGATTTTTTATTTGAGAATTGTATGATGGGATGTTTTTAGAGTCAAGTCCTTTAGTGCTAGAGGTAGTGATCCAAGAGGATCTCATCAGATCAGTTGCATAGGTTCAATTTTGTCGTCAACATTCAGTGTCCAGTGTCGTCAACTTCGACAGTGACATTTATGGTTCAAGTTGTTCGATAATGAATATTATTTTCATGGTGTTCGACGAATATGGTTTGGTACCTGGTTGTCAACATGTGGTTGTCATCAGTCCGCCAGGATATGGTTATCAACGTGGGTTGGTCATGCGCCTCGCAGAGTTCGTTTGTCGACAAGAGTTTTGTCACCATGTGGGTTTGAATGTCACTTTGTGACAATTGGTTGTAAATGGGTTTTTATTTGATGTAAAGACTAAACCTAGCCCTAAAATGCTATGGTGAAAACCATGTGTCATTGACCTAAAAGCTATGCTAAGACCTAGCCCTAAAACGCTAAGGTGAAAACCATGCAATAAAATGACCTAACCTATGTATTAAAAATATATTAGAAACCAATACCCTAAGTCCTAAACCTATCCGACCATGTTACATTAAAAACTATGTAATAAAAACAATTCAAAACACATAACCCTATGTTAAGAAACCCTCTCAACCTTTTAAAAACATTGCAATATATAAACCATAGTCCCCTAACCGCTAGCCTAAACTGCGTGGGGTGCTAACCATAACACATCATGTGAGTGGATATAGAGATAGCTGCGACGGGTAGCAGGTGTCAGAGTTAGCAATTAACCATCGCAGATGTGAAACTGTAACCTAAGCATGTGAACAAGTTACAACTATAACAGTCGGAGGGTATTTCACCACGTCGGAACTGCTAGGATCACTGCACCATTGTCGAGACCGCTAGGAGTCAGGTCACATGCGATGAAATGACCGCACCATAAGCCGAGACTGCTGGGATGATGACTGCAGAGGTGGCAACCTGCATTAGACCATGACAGTCACATGCTGGTTGTCACCCTCCTCACCCTGGTTAGCTAACCACTAACTGTTTTGATTTAATATAAGGTCTATTTTGGGTTTTTCATCAAGTGTTGACCTATATTAATTCAACCTCTATGTAAGTTTACCCTAAGGTGTCAAACAATGACAAGACTGAGGGAAACAAACCCAAATTAGAAGCAGTTCATGCCAATCTTGGGCATAAGGAGTTTGAATGCATCTAGGAGGTTATATAAGGTAGTTTTTCTCATTGAAGAGAAAAGAGCGGTTTTGAGTTTTATGTGCAGGTTCTGGAGGATACAGGCTGTTTTGTTTTTAGTGTAACAGGAGCATCCAGAGTCAGAATTGGGAACCGTGATAGGTCTTGGAAAGCTAGTTGAGAGAGATTTCTTATGAGAGTAACTGGAAGTGTCTTCCTACACATTTAGTTTGGTCAATTTGTTGTGTAATTGACCTTCTTAGAATCAATCCCAATAAAGCAGTCGCCCATCTTGAAAGCGGACTCAGAGATGTAATCCATCAGGGACAAACTCCGCAATCAATATTGTTGTCTGGTATTGCTGTGTATTTGTTGCTTTAACTTCTATTTTGCATCTTTATTATGTTTATCATTTGTCGTAAAGTCTTTCTTCTCAAGTAGTTCTCACGGTTTTAGCACTTTAAGTGATCCAGGTGGATATTGGTGGTCACGTGCCAATTCTACTTGGACCCCCACCATTGTTTCTTTCAAATTTTGAGTTTCCTTAATTGTAGCATAGTTTACTATTCTTAGTAGTTTTTCAAGCCCTAAACTTCCGGAGCCGTTTTGAGGCCCTAAACAACGTTTTTTGGGAAAATTAGGAGAAAAATGGGTCCATGGACCAATGTGGCTCTTTCAAAAGTTGTAGTTCTCAGATAGATATTTCTAACGAGGTATTGTGCATGTCAAATGGAGATCATATGCCAAAGTTACAACCCTGGGAAGTTGATGTACCAATTTACCCCAATGGGACCCATAGTTTGGGTCTTCATCTCCTAGGGTTAGGTTTTTGGGTGTTTAGAGTTTTCCATTGTTTCTCAACAATAAATAGGCCTTTGAGCCTCATTGTAAGACATTTTAGAGGCATGTAGTCGCCACATCTCTTCTCAAAGATAAGCTACCATCACCCTAGCTAGTTTATTTCCATTTCTGTTTGTAAGCATATTTTAGTATTTTATAGTAATGAAATGAAGTATTATTTTTGTTACATCTTTGCACTTATGGCTATATTTGTAATTTGTTGCATTCCTATTTCAATATGTATCAGTGGTATCAGAGCGGTCTACTCTTTCTTTGTCTTTCTTTGCATGTCCCCAACGAGGTCGAGATATAAGGAGTTAGGGCTTGAATTGGTCGACCCTTTGCAAGAGCAGCCTCGCAAATCCCAACAACTTCCCATGGTGAATGAAATGAAAGATGAGGGGACAAGAGATCCTATCAAAATCTTGCTTGAAGAGGCCCTCGAGCAATAAAGGAATGCAATGATGGAAAACTTTGCCCAGATCCTTCAGCAGCTACCCAGGTTCGACACATCTACTTCCAGCGGCTACTTTGGAAGCACCACACCCTTTAAGGTACAAGTTAACTTTGACATTCCCATATTTGAGGGTCAGATAGATGCAAACGCCGTAGATAAATAGTTAGATTTGCTAGAAGGGTATTTTTCTATTCATGACTTTTTCGGCTGGGAAAGGATTACTTTCACTCTTCTCAAAGCAAACCCCCACATCAAGGACTAGTGGGAAACCTACTGCGAGCAGAAGGATGAAAGTACGACCTCACTATTTTTAGCCACACCAACTTGGAATTCATTTCGAGATGCCATCAAGGAGTAGTACTACCCTATCGGAAGCTATAAGGATCAATACATAAAGTGGACCATGTTGCAATAGGGAAGGGACCAAGACGTGCTAGAGTTTACCAATATTTTCCACACCCTTCGCACAAAGTTGGGTATCAAGGATTCAGAGTAGCATTTGGCACTCAAATACCACGGTTACCTGCACAAGTAAATCTAGGAAGAAATAGAATTCTTGAACATCTCCTCGCTCGACACAACATACCGATATGCCGTCAATATCGAGCAAAATTTTAAACAGAAGAAGCAAGACTTTGGCTATATGAATCCAAAGCAAGGGAAAGGTGCCCCCAAACAGAAAAACAGAGGACAAAGCCAAGGTGGGGTGCTCGAAGACAACCTGCCAAGGCTGCAAGCAAAGAAAAATGTTGCGAAGTCAAAAAAGGACATGGGAAAGTGGTGTGAGTTCCATCATAGCTCCACTCACAACACAAATGAGTGTCAGGACAAGCAGTCACTGGTGGTCGAGATAAAGGTTTCAGAATTAGATGCATGTTCTAACTCTGAGTCAGAACCTCGCAAGGGGAATGACAAAGGGAAGCAGATTATCGATGCGGAGCCCAACGCCACCCTTGCGAACACGAAGATCTAGAAGGAGGAACCCGAAGATCCAGAGGACGAGGAACGCCTCTTCCACTTCCAGATGTGGGTAAAGGGCTCCTTGCTACAGTTCATTGTCGACAACGGGAGCCAAAAGAACCTCATTTTCATAGAGGCCGTGAAGTGGCTGGGCTTACCGAACACAACACATCCACAACCGTACACCATTGGGTGGCTTCACCAAGGATGGGATCTTTGTGTGAGCCAACAATATTCCCTTCCATACAACATCAAGCCCTTCACGGATGAGGTATTGTGTGATTTTTCTCCCCTCAATGTTTGTGATGTATTATTAGACCAACCATACTTGTGGAAGCGACATGCTATGTATGAATCAAGGCCCCATGCTATTATTGTTACTTTGGGAAATAAGTTGTACAGGATAACGAAGGTAGCACCGCCTACCGCCATCTCTTTGGTTATTGCAAAACAATGCAGTAAGCTCATTTCCAAAATTGGGAAATTTGTTTTCCTGATGATACGCCCTCAAGGAAAGAAGAAGGTAGTGGCCACGCCCTCTAGATAGGGCCACTCCGCATGACAACTACATATGGAAAAGATCATGGAGGAGTACGAGGACATCTTTACCTCCCCTGCAGGGGTTCCTCTACACTGTCAGGTCAAGCACTCCATCAATTTGACCCCAGGTGTGCTGCTGCCCAATGGACCAATCTATGGGCATTATGTACTGGAGAATAATAAAATCAAGAGGCAGATTTAGGAGCTACTATAGAAAGGTCACGTCCATCTGAGTTCATCACCCTGTGGGATCCTGATCGTGTTGGTACAGAAGAAGGATGGGACTTGGAGACTTTGTATTGACTATCGGGCACTGAACCAGATCACTGTCCATAATAGGTACCTGATCCCACAGATTGATGACCTCCTAGACCAATTGAAGGGGGAAAAATATTTCATCAAGATTGATTTGAAGTTTGGATATCACCAGGTACCAATCGAACCCTCCAATGTGGGAATACTTCCTTCAAATCCAAGGAGGGCCCTTTCAAATGGTTGGTTATGCCTTTCAGATTGACGAACGCTCCTGCAACCTTCATAAGGCTATTGGATGACATCTTGCAGCCATTCACCAACTCATTTGTAGTGGTATACTTGGATGACATCCTGATCATCAGCCAGAGTTGGGAAGAGCACCTCCAGCACATCCAACAGGCTCTCCAAACACTACGACAACACATGTTATGTACCAATTTAGAGAAATGCACTTTTGGCATGACCCAGGTTTAGTATCTGGTATACATTATTGATGAACTGGGCGTGCATGTGGATCCAGCCAAGATCCAAATCATTTGGGATTGGCCATCTCCAACCACTCTAACAGAGCTCCACAACTTTTTGGGTCTTGCCAACTTCTACAACAGGTTCGTGTTGAGATTTTCTCATATCACTTGGCCCTTGAGTCAAGTCACCAAGGGAGGAGTGAAAGAAAAATTCTTTTGGTTTGAATCTCAACAGAAGGCATTCACAGAGTTGAAAATTTTCCTTTGCTCAGCACTAGTGCTCCCACTACCAGACTTGCAATGACCATTTGAGGTCGAAACAAATGCCTCTGACTATGCTATTGGGGTAGTCCTTACTCAACACAGGCATCCAATGGCATATCATAGTGAGACACTTTTAGAAAGAGTTCGGAAGTATCCCACTTATGACAAAGATATTTATGCCATTATGCAGGCCTGCCGGAAATGGAAGCATTACATTTTGGGGAAGGAAACGGTCATCTACACAGACCATCGACCCCTAGAGTTCATACAGACCCAAGGGAAATTACAGAATGATCACCATTAGAATTGGTCCACATACCTGCAACAGTTCCATTTGAATATCAAATGTAAGAAGGGTAGCACCAATAATTGCAGATTTCCTCAGTCGACCACCGATCATGGCGTTAACCACCGTGCTAAACTCTTGTGGGTGCGAGACTTCTGATTGGCCAATTCTCTACAAAAGTGACCCAAAATTCAACAACACATACTAGACATTCTTGGAGGGTTAGCATGTTCTAGATTTTCACCTCTAGGTGCCTGTTATGCCACCTGAGTCACCTTTGTGTTCCTTCAACTGAGTGTGCCAAGATGATTTTGGAAGCACACTACAATCAAGCTTCTGGGCATTTCGGGGTTGACAAAACGATGGCAGTACTGCAAAAGTATTTCTATTGGCTGAATCTTCGACAATATGTCAGGAAGTACATTACATCATGCATTTCCTGTGTCATTGCCAAATTGACCATCAAGAAGTAAGGCCTCTATACCCCACTGCTTACCCCTAGTCAACCTTGGAAATCCATCTCCATGGATTACATGTTGGGCCTCCGTTCTAATAAGCATGGAAACGACTCTGTTTTTGTGTTTGTTGACAGGTTCTCGAAGATGGCCATTATGGTGGCCTATAAGAATAATATCACATCAGAAGCCACTGCTAAATTCTTCTTTGAACGAGTGTGGGTATACTTTGGGATCCCATAGTTTATCATCTCAGATCGGGCAAGCAGGGTCTGTTAGCACTTGAGATTTCACCTAGGCTGAGATAGACAAACCTCAAAGCTACATCAAACCATTTCACCTCGTAGCTAGCCCTACGAGGTATGAGAAGGCTCTCTCGGGTCAAACTTGGTGGATTTTTCAATAGGATGAGTTTGACCAATTAGGAACAAAGATTTTAGGCTAGTAAATTGATAAGAGGGTTTGATTTAAAGTTTTTGGGTTTTTTGGTGGCAATTGGAGGGAGTGCAATTCAGGGTGCGGGGATTGAGCTCAGTTTTTGCAGGTGGGTCTTTGGGGCAAGGTAGGAGTTTATGCTGATGCCTTTAGCTGAAAAAGATGATCAAGGAGGAAAGGAGAGAGGCTAAAGAGGCGAACAATGAATTCAAATCCTCTCTAGACAATGGAAAACATAAATTTTAAACAAAATTGAAAGCTGAGCATGGCATGCATGAATTCAAACTTTATCACTTCTTTTGTTTAAATAGCAACAAGAGATTAAGAAATGGAACACATAAACACACTTACAATAACAGTAGGAAACACACCATCAACATAATAATCCACAAGAATCCACAATGAAGTCTGCAAAACCCTGGCCTTCCTTTTCCTCAAATTGCAGAAAATACAAGTCAAAAATACAATAGCACTTCTCCCTCTAGAGTCCAACCATGAAAATGAGAAAGAGAAGGCATAATATAGAAGGTCAAACCTCTTCCCCCACCTCTAGGGGTCAAGCTCAGCTTCTAGGAGCAGTTGAACTAATTCTAAATCAGTCACTAGATAATAGGCCAGCTCAACAACTTGCCTCTAAAACTTAGGAAACCTATCCATGCATTAAATATTCTCTATTTACATCAAAGAAGCTTCTAGAAGAGGTAAAGAAGAGTAAAAGTATCTAATGCCATGAAATTTACACAAGAATCCATCATTTACATGCCCAAATGGTCAACCCAAGTGAAAACAGTGCTTT
>APFE030835644.1:159349-211726 GCA_000404065.3 Pinus taeda | reverse complement strand
GAATAAAAAGATCCTTGGGTGAAAACTTTTTCAAGGCGCCCAAGGCAGGCGGTAGGGTTGAAAACCTCATTGAGGCACCCCTCTGTCTCTCTAAAAAAAAAAAAAAGAGAATGGGAATAAAAAGATCCTTGGGTGAAAACTTTTTCAAGGCGCCCAAGGCAGGCGGTAGGGTTGAAAACCTCATTGAGGCACCCCTGCTGTCTCCTAAAAAAAAAAAAGAGAGAAGAAAAAAGAAAAGGAAAAGAGAAACAAGAAGAAAAATCAGCTGATCTTTGAAAGTGTTGCAGGTTGCAGGTATATAGCGCACAAAAGAGGACTGTCAACTCAAAGACAAGGGTTCCTATCAAGATACCAGATAGCCTCTCATGCACATCCACCATGAACACTCATTTTTGCAAAGTTTGGGCACAATCGAATCATGGTTCAGCCTTCTACAGGAAGCTACAGGACTTTCTACAGGAAGTTCTGTATTTCTACAAGAAACTTCCTGTAGAACGTTTGAGCGGGCCAGAATCAACCGCGAGGAAATATTTGGAGCTTTAAGTCGACTGAGGGGGCATGCAACCACCCTTTTCTTCCATCTCCCACTCGCTCCACCTCTTTTCACCACCGCCACTCCAATCTGAGCAAGCATACCTGCACATGCAACGAGAGCTCTGTTTTTCAAATAAGGAAAATTGTGTTTCTTTTCAATCTCAGAAACAAGGTCTTCCGAGGCTCGAGCACTCACCTGTTTAGGCGACCTCAAGACCTTTCACCTGTGCAATAGGACTCAAATTATGACAGCATGCACCCCAGGAGGAGAAACGGCTACAGGATGTCCTACAGGAATCCTGTAGTAGCTGATCCAGCTGGAGTACCTGCCACGAAAACACCAGCAGCTTGCAGAGCCGGTGCACGCCATGTTCACCACCAGAGGAATGGGTCTCCAAGACTCACAGCCAGCAGTAGCCAATGCAGGGAAGCTCCAGCACCTGACCACGAAGCAGCAGCACACAGATCTGGCATCCTTCGTCTTGAAACCTGGAAAAAGCCACGTCCACGACCGAACAAGTAAGTAACTAACCTTATTTCGTCCCATTGCATAAACTATACTCTGAATGTGCACAACTTTGAAAATGGGCGGATTGAACAAGGCTAGTTGCCGCTCAACTGGCCACCACAGCTCGTCAAGCGGCCTCGTAGGATCCGAACTGGATCGATTATGCCGAAAGGGTGGATAATTGGCACGTGGGAAATGTCCAGTCGGGAAGAAGTAGAGGTATGACAAGATTGGCGGTGGTAACTCCAGCGGAGAGAATTCGGCGGTCAGGGGCACGTTGGGATATGATTGCGGTGACATCGGCCAACGGACCATCAGGGACAGCTCAACCCCGCGCCATGAATTCCGCAGCAATTCGAAATTGGCCGGTTGATACTTATGATGCACTGCAGTCATTTATAAAACAACTGTTTCCCAGCCGAGTGTGTGTCCTCTTCCTCTGCAAGTGGTTAACCCGAAGTTTTCTACCTGTTCAAGCGTCCTGCTACCGCTTAGACTGGTCCTGCACTGCCGTAAACTCCTCCGGAAGCCGAGAACAAACTTCTACAGGAAACTGCACTACAGGAAACGCGGCATCTGAAGCAGTGCAGACTGTTCACGTCGAGGGTGGCAAATTTCAGAGGTAGGCAGAATTTAACCTCCCCATGCAAAGAAAATTTTTCAAAGGTGGTGCAATCGACGTAGAAAAGGGGTAGAAAAATTTAAGTGCAATTCTGTCTGGTTTTATATATGCATCACTGCTAAAATCATCGTAGTCATCTGCATGAGCAACTTTCTTCACGCATGAATGAAAACTCCTTCCTGTAGAGGGTGATACCCTGCCGAAACACTGTCAAAATTGTAAATTTTATGCCGCTGAGTGTATAACAGAGACGTAGCTCTGCGCTCCGAGTGAAAATTCTCGAAATCCTCCTTCTGTACATCTGAGTAGGCAAATTCAGCAGGGTAATTGACCAAAAAGTTTTTTTCCGCTCTAAGGAAAGAATCCGCCCAAAATTCTCAGTTTGAGAGCGCAAACACAGAATTTGACCATGCCGGGTGGGTTCATTCGAAAGGAACCGTCAGATTCAAAGAAGTTACGAGAAAACCCTGAGGTGGTAGACCTGTTTTCCCGTGCACAATGGATGTCATTTTGTGACAAGCTCCAAGGGCATGACGATGAAATTACGGAATAATTCCTTCGGTCCCTGAAGTCGAAATCGAAAACATTGGCCATCGTCAATTTCAGAGGACTGACCCTCAGACTCACCCCACAGCTCATCAGCAGGGTGACTGATCTTCCAATGGGAATGTCGTGGGATAAGGAGGAAAGGAAGCTGGGTAAGAAGGCTAAGGAAGAATTCTTCTTGCCAGAAGAACAATTCTCAGAAGATAAAAACAGAGTTCGAAGGACTAGCCTACAGCCGCTCTGGAGTGAAGTCAGCCTCCAAATTATGAAGTATATCACGTGCGAGGAGCAATTTAGCATTATATATGGATATCATTTTCGGCTGCTCACAGAACTCAGACACCACATGGACCTCCCCTCGGAGCAGAAATTGAGCATTCCATATTTCCTCTTGCAGTCCATGACTGAATGTGCCACCAAACTCAGAGAAGGGACACCAGACCAGCTAGCACATCATGGGCTTATAAAGCTCCTCGGGGAAGATGCACTCCACACTTTCACTGTCCCTCTCTCATGGGAGATTTTCTGGAATATGTCAAAGGATGATGACATCTGAGTCTTAGCTGAGGAGCTCACTTCCTCCAGCAGTGAAGAGAAGGAGCCTCCTCAGGCCAAGAAGGAAGCTAAAAGACAAGACACCCCTCGCAAAACACCCAAGAAGGAGCAAAAAGGAACACCAACAGCAAAGCAAGCTGCCAAAACAGGGGATGATGGGATTGCCCCAACGCCCAGGGAAAAACGACTACAGAGCAAGGCAGAACGGACTGAGAAAGTCCAGGACAGTAAGGGCACCCCTAAGGCTACCTCAGCCAAGATGAAAGAAAAAGTTCCCTCGGCCAAGCAGGCTAAAACTGTGCCATCGATTCCTACAGGAAAGCAGCAGGGTACTCCTACAGGAAAGCAACAGGGTACTCCTACAGGAAAGCAACAGAGTACTCCTACAGGAAAGCAACAGAGTACTCCTACAGGAAAGCAACAAAGTGCTCCTATAGGGAAGCAGCAGAGTGCTCCCATAGGGAAGCAGCAGAGTGCTCCCACAGGGAAGCAGCAGAGTACTCCTACAGGGAAGCAATAGAGAATTCCTTCAGGAAAACAGCAAGGTCTTTCTACAGGAAAATTGAAAACGGCTTCTACAGGAAGCCAGAAAGCAACCGCTACAGGACTTTCTACAGGAAGTCCGAAAGGAGGACAACAGAAGGAGAAATCAGCTGAAATCCTAGCTAGTGAGGCAGCAGCTGTGTTGCCTGCCCTAAGCACCTCTCCCAAGCCAAAAGAAAAACGAAAAAGGGAGACTCCTCTGTATTTCAAAGCAAGAAGGAGTGTGAGAATTAAGACTGGGAGACCCCGGCCTCCATCCAAAGAACCAATCACTATTGTGGATACCCCTACCACGCCAAGGGATAAATCCCCCTCCAAAGCCTCCATTACTTATGAGCGGGGGAGCCCAAAAACATCTTCATGGAAGGACAGAATGGAGAAATTAAGCTCAAAAGCCTCTCTACAGGATGCTGAGGCTATTCTACAGGAAACGCGGGCTAGGTTGAAAGAAGCAGAGCAGATGGAGGAGAAGGTAGTTGAGTCACCACAAGAGGAGGAGGGAGCAGCCAAGTCACCACCAAAGGAAGAGAAAATTGATGTTATCATGGAACCAAGCCCACAGCCCAACTTGGGCTCTTATTATAACTTTTTGGAAGCAGGCAGAATTATTCCCCAAAAGTTTACAGTGCCACTGTTTTTAGCACTAGAAGAAGAACGAGTACGAACCCACACGCGGATGAGGATAGCTAAATCTAAGGGAGTAGCAGATATTGGGCCTCTAGAGGAAAAGCTCAAGGAAGCACAAAGAGAATTGGCAAGTGTGAGGCATGTGGAAAGCTCCCAGCAAGCCAAGTTGAGAGAAGAGAATGAGCTGCTCAGACAACAGCTCCAGCTGCAGGGACAGAGGAAAGAAAAGGACATGGCAACCAAGGATCCCTCAGCAGAGCCTCAAGGAAAAGAAGAGATGCAAGTTGATCTTGAGGAGTTCAACCAGCAGCTACAGGAAAGGGGACTACAGGCAGATATGGAGATACAATCCCTAAGACAGCAGGTGCAAGAAAAGGAGGCACAACTGACCTGCATGGCCAGTTGGGCAATGGAAGCACTACAATGTCGGTAGCCTGCCAAATCTTATGGCCTGTACCTAAGGGACCAGTGGCTGCAGTTCCAAATCAATACATTGGCACAGAGGGGTATCTCTCACATCCAAAACCCCCAGCAGTTCACAGATTTATGTAACACCAGTTCCTCGGAAGATAAGGCCAAGGTCTCAAAGTTTTACCTCCATAATTTGGCCCTTCCAAACATCACTTCGTGGGACCCCAACACAGCAGTAGGGGACATGCATCTGATGGCAATGACCTCATGGTTAAACCACGAAGAGAAGAGAGTAGCTGAGGTCAGAAATGTCATGGACTGGGAGTTACATGAACCACTGCTAATTAGAGCAGAGCCAAGGGACCCCACAGCACTGATATCCGCTCACCAGCACCTAGCAACCAATTCTCAGGGATTATTAGAGTACATGGATCGTCAGGCCCAGGCCATAGCACACTTCGAGGATATGGAGAGGTTACTTAGGGACAATTGTGTTCATGCTTGCACCCGTAGGTGGAACACATTGTCCCACAACCTCAAAATTCGAGAATATCACACTCCAACTCGGATGAGGGAGGCTTTGGCACGGGTACCTCTCTACAATAATTCTATGTAGAACCTCCAAGCTAGTTGGATAGGCCTCAAGCTAAGTCCACCCTTGCTTTTGGGATTGTTAAAGGGAGGCTCAGAGGAGGAGGAGCATAAGCAGTGGGAAGAAGTGGAGAGGAAGGCCGGATTTCATGACAGTGTGGAGGACACTACTTCAGAAGCCTGGGATGTGAGAGTGGCCATCAAAGCAATGAAAGACAAGGAGCTAGACTAGTTTCTCAGGGATGAGCAACCCTTTTAGTAGGGGGGTGATGATGAGCCCCAAAACTGGTAACAATTTGGGCTCATTTGGCCTAATTTTCCTTGTTCAGTCCTTGTTCAAATCCATCATTTTCTATAGTTTATGCATCATTTTTAGTATGTTTATGTCTTTGGTATGAATAAGGGAAGTTACTTTTCCAAGGTGGTTAACACGTGTCTATTTCAAGTTTTTTTGACATATATTGGAGCAAAGTCAAAGCAATCATGAGCTATAAGGCAGCCAAGCCTGAAGTGAAGACTTGAAGGGGGGGTGCCTACGGCATTCAATGACCCTTCCTCGGGATCTTCACCTCCAACTTCGAGCTCCAAAGACCACCAAACCGAATCTAGAAGGCAGCCAATCAGCATTTAGAAAGGGACTGTTTGACTCACAGTTTGACAGCCGAGTTCCACAGGTTGAGGAGGCCAGCTAGGTCCCTCGTGATCTATAAATGTTGAGGCTTCAACCTTCGTAAAGAGACTTTTGAAACTATTGTGTACTTTGCACCTCAGTGCTGCAGCTCTATTTCGTTCTTTTGTAGCCATTTTTGGCATGACTGTTATGATTATTTTTGGATAATGAGAAGCAATTTGATTTCCTATCAAATCTGAGTTTTTCATAGGAGCCAAAGCTCTCAGGGTTGGGCCCAACCTGAGAGCCTAGGACCTCCTTTCTGTATTGTTACTTTTCCTTTACTTATCACTGTTTTTCTTTATGCATTTGAACACATTTTTGTTAAGTAGATTTCGTTATGTTGCTGGAAAAGATCATTGTTTATGAATGACTTTGGTTTAGATGTTTTGGTAGGATAATAACAGCAAAACCTCCAAGAAAAAGGGACAACCACACTCCTGGTTTCGCCTCATCCTTATTGGATTTGGGGCTGGAATTGAGGAAACAGTGCTGCCTCACAAAAGCACTAGTATGCTTGTTTATGCAATCTTTTAGTGTGCTTGTTTTATTTGCAGAGATTAGTCATGGGTTTGGAAATCTGAAATGTTTCTTTACATAGATGGTGTACAAGGTTTTCTTCCTAAATAAAGTTGCTGCTCATTTATGTTGTTGATGGTTAGACTAGACTAGTTTAGGATTGGATCATTTGCAGGTCTTTGTTGATTTGATCAAGGCCCACCGTGCAGGGCATCTTTTTCCTTCATCCATCCTCCCAAAGTATCATCTAAGCCTCTTGTTTTGTCTCGTAGCTAAGCTGCCCATTTCCCATCTATCCTTTGTGTCCACGAAACCTTACCTCCTTACTCATCATTACCTTAGCCGTCTTCAAGCCAAGTCAGCCTTCTACACCTCTTCACCGATCCACCCACCAGTCCTTAGGCCATTTTTAGACCCCTATCCTACCTCTATATCCATCCATGCACCTTCCCTCACTCATCCACCTCCTAAAAACCGACTTACAAACATCCTGTAGAAATTCTGAAGTTTCCTGTAGAAATCCTGGAACATCCTGTAGAACCCCTGTAGACTTCCTGTAGAAGCTCACAAGTGAGGTTTCCTGATAACCAAACCTTGTGAAACTCTGGGGAAGAGTGTTAAGGACTCCTTAGACCCTCTCCGAGCCTTTCCAACCATTTCCAGGCATTCCTCTTCCTTGATCCACCCCTGCACAGTAAAGCACAGTTCAAGCATATGCATGTGAAAATCGACACTTAATAAAAAAATACAAAAAGATGCTTTCTTAGGACAAAGGTAGTTCAAACACATGTCTTTTACCTTACTAGAAGTAATGGCATCTCTTTCAGTAGTTTGCATTCTCATCTATGCATCAGTAGGACTAGCTGGTAGAATTAGGGTTCGCTAGGGTTTGCGTTTCTTTTTGGCTTTCAGTTTCTTTTTCGCAAATAGATTAGCTTCCTTTGAGTTAGCTTTCATTCATCACTTAAAAGCTTCTTCTGAGAACTCATAGAAGTTGGCTAAAGCCCCTAGCGGACTTGTGTCGGCTGACCAAGTGACAGCTGTGGCAAGAGATAGTACTTGTGCAAACAGCACCGTCGCTTCCAAGTTTGTTATGAACAACCGGGTTGATAAAAGTAAAGAAGGGAGTCCCAGGAGTTGCAGCATTATTGCTGCAATACTGGAGCCCACCAGATAGCTGAAAGAAAGGTTGAAAGGCTAGGTATGCTAGTTCAAGGGCACCCAAACCAAAAGAAGAAAAAATGCTAGGTGAGTAGGCCGGGTAGGTAGAGTTGTGGTGGTAGAATCATGGCTTGTGATCCGTTTCATTTCATGTTCTCAAGCGTCATATCCGTTCGCATCTCAAGCATAAGGCAGTTTCCATTTGGAGGAGCTCAAGCGAGGCATGTCTGAATTTCCCTTCTTTCCTCAAACACTCGCTAACTTCCCCTAATTCGCTAAAAAAGTCATATTTCCACTTTAAAAGCCTAAGATTTCTATCCTTAGCGCTTTCTGATCAAATTGCATATTAAATTATAACTTATTATATAAATCCCAGTTATTCTTCCCTCCCCATACTAAAAACATATACAAGATCCCCCTAAATACATATCCCCTCCATTGGTTGAAATATAACCATAACTAGCTCAGCCTTTTCTGCTACTACTACAAGGGACTATTAACCTATAGTTCTGTTTTAGATGGTTGTGTAAGAGATGATTCTAAATCAAAGCAATATTACACCCTGTGTTGATCAAAGGCTATAGCGATCTTCTGTGTGTTCACAAAGATCTACAGCCTGTACTCCTGAGAATCCAAAGACATTGAATCAGGATCTACAACTGAACCAGCAGCAAGATACTAGTGCTCAAATTCCACTTCAAATGAGAGTTCACATTCCACCTGGAAAGGTGTCTTTATCTTATAAATGAAGTTGCCCTTACCACTAGTTACCAATTCTACAGACATCATTGCGGGCTTGGATACATAGGCATTGAGAAACTGAAGCAAAGTTTGCAAGTCAGTAGGTCCCAATTAATGGTAATTGCAATTTAGATGAATCAACATTCTCCCTTCTCTGGCAATTAAATCAATCAAGATCACATCTCTTACGCAGCCTTCTATGTCTCTGTCATGGAACACTGCTTAAATCTCAGGATAAATTTCATTCAGACAAACATTACCTCTACTCCAACAGACAGGTTGAGTGGTTTGTCATCACAGTTTCCTAAAAAGAAACTGGACAAGACATCATTGCGGGCTTCTCCAAATCTGTTTAAGGTTGTTGCAAGCAAGATCTTAGAATATTCCAAAAATGATGTTGCAGTTCTATGACTAGACACCTTTGGCAGTCTCGTCTTACAGACCATTTTGAAATTACTAGAGGCAAACAAAGAAGCGGTGGTAAGGGTGATAACTATCCTATTGGGTGGTTCTGAAAACAATGTTATGAGAGAAGGCAAGGTGTTAAAGGATGCTACAGAACAGAATGTCTTAGACCTTATGATGAATCCAATTGGCAGCCATATAAAATGTCAGGTTATTCTGGAGGGCACACCAGATTTTCTTTACATGAAAATATTGGATCACTATCTTCGGCATTCCTTGCTTGAAATTACAACTCATTAATCTGGCAACTCTGTGGTCCAAAAATTAGTTTCTTCTTCAAGACACCAGGGTCAAATGAATATGATCTGGGGGGGAATTGGTTCTAAATTTCACAAAATTTGCAGTCAAATCACCATGAGCTGCATATCCTCCCTGATGTTTCTGGTTACTTCTTGGAACGGGCTATTGAGGTATCAAGTAATGAATACGATCCATCAGAATCTGACATTTTATATGCCGAAGGAGTAACTCAAAGAAATGGGTTGGCTGGTATCGAAATTTCACTTGATGATCGTAGTCCTATGTCAGAGCCTTATAAGGAAAACTCTGATTGTCCAAACACCATCTGTGAAGTATCAGCTTATTAGAGTAAATACTAAAGGATTAAATGAAGGATGTAAGTGGCTAGAAACGTTTGAGGATGTACGAGCTGTAATTTTCTGTGTTTCTATAAGTGAATAGGACCAAATGTGGGCAGAAGAATTTTCTGAGCTTGCTAAGAGCACAGTAAAGATCATCTAGGAGGATCGAGGGAGATAGAGTACTCTTACATTCTACCTTGCCAATTCGAAGAAGCCTTTGCTGCATTTTATTTGTCTTTTATAACTCGTCATTCACAAAGGAGCACATCAAATTTTGTGCTCAAGGAAATTTATTGGGGGAGAATATGGAAGTACAAACATGTGGGAAGCCTATTGATTCTTTGCTTGAAAAGGTTCTCTGTATGAAAATCATGTCTTCAGATTACTTCAAGGAACTGTACAGGCTGAAGACCTACCATGAAGTTATTGATGAGATCTATAATCAAGTTGATCATGTAGAACCGTGGATGACAGGGAATTGTAGGGGTCCGTCTACAGCATTTTTTCTTCTCTACAAATTTTTTACCATGAAGTTTACTGTGAAGCAAATGCATGGGCTTCTTAAGCACGAGGATTTCCCATACATAAGATGTATTGGTTTCCTGTACCTGCGTTATGTTGCAGATCCTAACATGTTATGGGGCTGGGTTGAGCCTTATGTGAAGGACGAGCAGGCTTGATAGTTGAAAGTGGAATCACATGGGCTATCCTGATCTCAATTTTATGTGAAGTGGTTTTTGTATTTGGCCTTGACCACTGCGCAGATATAGACATTGCTGAAAATTGTGTTAGTTAAGCATTTGTTCAGAATATATTACTCAGAACTGGTCATGATATCGGTGCAAAGTACATGCATCTTAAAGTGTTCAGATTAATTGGAAATATTAGAGCATGTCGTGTGGGCAACTTTCAGATCCATTCTGGAAATTCTTCATTGCAAACTTAATTGAAAAAGCAGTAATTAAAACACATATACAGGAAAATTTTATCATCATGGTTTATAACAACCAACTGCTGGAGTGAGGTGAAAAAGAGTTTATGTTGATGTAACGTAAGGTTAGGGATTTATCAAATTTGGCATCCATATCCAGCGCTCAAAGCCAGCGTGGCATTGATCCTCGGATCTCAAGACTTGAGAAAGAGTACCAAAAAATTTGGAAAGACTGGTGCTGACGAAACATCCTCTTTATACATTGAAAATTCTTGCTTGGGCGATTTGGGAATATCGTATAACATCAGCAATATACACTACGACACATGGATGAGCTTGTTCACTATTTCAGATTTTGGCTTTGATGGGTAGGCCTTGGTGTAGCAACTCTAATTACAAAGAACAGCAGAGCTTCGTGCATCTCAGCATCCTGAGAAAAGCTGGAGGCGGAAGGAGAAATGGTTCGGTGGCTTTCACGTTTCTCTAGCTATTTGGATCGCTACTACATGCAAGGCATTCTCTTCCTGCGCCAAATCGATATGAAATGCCTCTCATCGCCAGAAGGATTCTCCCAGGCAATTGATGGCCATCTTGATTGCCTTAGTCCAGAATTGCTACTGTCAATGGCGATAATTTCGCCATTTCCAAAGGATGATTGGATCCAATAAAATGAAAGCGTTTGGTGAATTTCTTCAGCATTGGAACATCAAGAAGCCTATGATGATAAAAGAGCGATCTAACAAAATCAATCAAGAGAAATTAAAAGACCGGAGAATACAACAGTCCCTTTGTCCTGTTGTCTGAGAAAAATCAAGAAACGATTATGATCTGGGTATAACATTCCCGAAAAAATAATTGCTATGAGATCTCCAGCTGACAACGCCTGTTCTGGTTTTTTTAAATATGTGGAGGTTCTTGCTATGTCACAGCCAGATAAAGAAATACCATACACCTGGAGGTTGTATTAATTCTTTCACAGGAGATAAAGCAGGGGCGATTGGACAGTTTGAAGTGCTTCAGAGGGAAGAGAAAGCCCGATTCGACAGCGAAAGAGCATCAACGAACCGACAAAGAGTATCAGTTATGAATATCAGTAGGGGACTTTAAACACAAAGCAGATGGCAACAAAGGGATTGCGCAAAGATAAATAAAGCAGCGCAGAGCCATCAAAGCTCACCAGCGCATTTTAAAATATCTTAAAGCCACTTAAGGGCAGCAGAACCGCCTGAATGATATAGACAAAAGGATTCAAAGCGCAACCCTCAGTTGCATGACTTGAGTTGCCAGCTGCCTCAACGCAGCTCTTTTTTAGATATTTATGTATTAATTTCCAGCCCAACGATGAGTTAAAGATAGTTACTACATAGATATTTTTTCAGATATGATCTAGAGATATTTTTTGATATTTTCCCTATGACACCTGTTCAAGGGAAGTCTGTAAATATTTCCCTATATAAACCACCCTATAGTCAGTCGTAAGGAGAGGGAAAAGAAGAAAGAATAGGTCGATAAACTCTGAAAGAGACTAGTTATGTACATCTGGTACGATTTCCTTAATCAAAGACTCTTGAAGTTTGGAAAATGGACTGTGTGCTGTGTTTTAATGTTTGAAGGGGGTATTACGGAATTCTAGAGCTGCAACATGACTCAATAAGTGCCTCTCATCTATATTTTTTAATGTTTTATGCTCATAATATGTTCGTATCACCATCTAAATAGCAGATAGAAAGTTTAGTTTAGAATTTGCTGAGCCACACTCTATGCTCAAGGTCTGCTATTTCTTTATGTTTTCATCTGAACTGGTGAACATGAATTCCCTTTGCCTCATATCTCCTCAAATTCACCCATGTTTTGGCACTTATCTAAGAAATTTTTGACAGCTCCTAGACAGAGCTCTTTCACCTTCACGCTGTTAGGCTAAATAAGAGATTATTTTGCCTCTCATTTCTTTAAACTTTCAATTTGGCTGGTTGATTTGCTACACTCCATACCTGCACTGTATTATTGAAAGTTTTTTGCTGAAAGACCAAAGATTACTCAAGAGTTTGGATAATGGACTGTCTACTATGCTTCTTTTTAAATTCCTGGAGGGTGATCATGGAATTCTTATGTTGTCATATGGACCAATAAAGTGTCTCTTGCCTTTGTAATATCAGTTCATATATGTTGGTATCATTATCACTATTTTCGATTGCAGAAAGGAGGACTAATCTACAATTTGCCTTACAGCACTTTACACTAAATTTTTGCAATGTTATATATGTTTTCTTCTTACTAAAGCTTTAATATGAATACCTCATGGCTCATATTAGTTCTTTATCACCCATGTATGATTGTTATTTAGGAAATCTTAATTGTTCCTAGATAGAATCCATTCACCTTACCTCGGTCAGCCAGATCAAAGATATCTTAGCTGCCTTACATCTCTGACCTCCACTTCATCCTTTTTAGCCCGAATAATTGTTTCATGAGCAGCTATCTGCTCCATATCCCCCTCGTGACCAAGAAAAACACACCAGCAGTCCCGCTCCCCTGACTCCATGCCCAATGGTTTGAAATTTATCGCACGATGCATTACCTCTCTACTTGAAGCCATTCTCTTTCCCACCAAAAAACAAAACCCCTTGTACTCAATATCTAGCCTAAGATCACCCTAAACAAAGCTAAATTACGAAGAGAGAGCCCTCTCTGATTGCAGGTAGGCTAGGACCCGTAGTCCAAAGATTTGTTTATTGTTACCTCGGTCGTATCCCTTAAGGAGCCAAGGGACAACCTGAGCGATAACAGCTAACACAGGTACTGTTGCTACTTGGTAACAAATATACAATCATGAACAAGGGAGAAACTGACAGCTTCATCACACTATTTTAGAGACAGAAAAACATATATGGAATGAGATTACAAATGGGAAAACATACTATGCATTGTGTTGTAGCATTTTTTGGTTTTGATAAGTTATAATCAACTAGTCAAAAAATGAAAAATATAGTTGAAAAAATGTTAAGCTAGGATATGGACAAAATGAATATTGAATAAAAAAATGTTAGGAAATATTTTGATAAATATGTCCATATCAAAGAAAAATGTTAGAATGGATACCCTAAAAAATGAAGGCAAAAATAAAATGTTAGGTTAGAGAGAAAAGCAAAAAAAAACAATAAACTCTGAAAGTGTTGTAAATCTAAATGCCTCTACTTTAGTCTAATTCAGTTTTGCAAATAATAGTTGTGTGCAGCTTGTTTAGATGCCACACTAGTTTATTTGGTCCAATTATATAGGTTAATCATGATTGGATTTGATTTAAATTTATTGTCATAGGTAGAAAATAAGATTGGCTCAACAATATAATCTATCCCAATGGTGGAAATAAGGTATAGAGGTAGATTAGCCATAAAAATAAAATGTTGAGTTGCTAGCTTATATGCACTCTGAAAAATAAGTAAAAATGTTAGGACTAAAAGGGTCGGTAGACATGTGAAATCAAATTGAAGCATCAAATGTTTCAATCCTAAGTTGTAATGTTGGGAAAACATATATATGATAGGTTTTAATTAATTGAAATTTTCATAAGCCAATGTTATTTCATTTAATCCCCATCACCCACAGCTGTCACATCTACCCTTGAAGTCATGACCCCACCATCGTTTTCGCTCATATGTTAAATACCCCCCATCTCACCTCTCATCCCGCACACTCCTCCATGATCTAATGGCCCATGGCCCTCCTCGGCCCTCATTCACCATTCAAACTTTATCGGCGGGGGGGTCCGAAATAGGAAGTTTCCCATACTGCCCATATAAACTCCATTTTCTAATTTTTAGTGTTTCAGGACTAAAAATCCTAAAACTGCTTACCACCTCATCTTACCCCCAAACGCGGTATATTAAAGAACCATTTACCGTCAATCCACAACATGCTCCATGTCACACTCTATCTCATGTATGTCGTCCAATCAACTTCTGCCTATTCATTGCCCATTCAATTCCGCTTCGACAAATTTATGACTAAAACATTCGTTAATCAATCCGTTGGATAATTAATGTAAATTCAAACATTCATTACCACCCCCACTCCACTTTTTCATTTATAAACATTGTATTATCTGTGAGAATGGTTACACAGTGAATTTATGCAACCAGATTAATCATTGAAGTTTTCTTGCCTACAACTCAACCATTGTCTGACATTAAAGCAATCATTCGTCCTGTTCACGAATCCGACATCCAAGTCCACATCCCTCTTGGTCAGTTATTTGTTTTTACTGTGATCACTCTCTTTCAAACCAATCCCTGTCATTTACAGTCTACAATTTGTTTGACAAAATGCCTCCCAAGGGAAAAGAAATTGCAAAAGTCCCAAATCCTTTGATTCACCGACAGCTCGACTTCCATCACACCCCATTGGTCAAAAAAGATTTCAAAATCGTTAAGACTTCTTCTCAATTTGATCTATATGAAATCTATTGCTAGATGGAAGATCAACTGATTGACTAGACAAATGAAATAGGGTTCTAGGACTCTCAATTACCTCATTACATTTTCCAACAGATACACAGAGCACCTAAATTTGTAAGAAAATGCCATGAATCTTATGATCCTAGCCAGAGAGAAATTATTTCAGCCACAGGAGAAATCCTATGTTCAATTAATTTTGATTCCATTGAAAAAATGTTGCAGACCCCTTCTACTACACCTACACATCCTTTTTCTCATGAAAACCTGATAGAATCTTATCACAAACTAGACTTTACTAATAGATCCCAAACCCTTGAACTGTTTCTAGCTATTGATAGTCCTCTGCCAAGATGAAATCACAATTCAAGATGAAAGCCCAAGTTGGTCCATTCATCTGTAACACCAGGGTAGTAGGAGAAGAAGCAGATAAATTACTAAAGGAGATGAATTTTGGTCTCAGTTTCACTTGGTCTTATGACCCATTGGGAGTGATTTCCAAACTTAGGGTGGAGAAAAAATTTACAGCAGATCATCACACAGCCAGGCCTGAGATAGAACAATATAAAAATAAGTTCGAATGGACAAAGAACACCCTCGAAGAGGCTGAAGAGGAGGTAGTTTCTACATCTAATGTGAAAACTCCACTTGCATAAGAAAAGATAGCCAAGAGAGGGAGGGAAGGACAATCTTCACCTATAATTGAAGCAACAAGTCAGGGCTTTAGGATTGTACACAGGAAAAAGAGACCTAGGATCTTTGTGATTGTTGGTGCCACAAATGAACCTCAGAAGACATCATTTGATGGACTGGGGGAGACTATTATTTATACATAGTCTGGTGGACAGTCTACATAGTCCCCAACCCATTCCACTACTTCTCATGAACATTAGATAGATCAGACCAGTGGAGGCATTCCAAAGGATAAGGAGGAAGACATTTTTCATGTCTTCAGTGAGATCAATAGGAAGAATGAAGAATTAAAATTGAACACCTACACCCAGCTCTGGAAGCATTCTTCCAGATCTCAAGCTAGGATTATTTTAGTCTTCGATTCTAAGAAGGGAAATATGCAAATGGATTTCTTGCAAGCCCAAGTTCCACAGCCTAGGAATTCTGCTCAATATTAAAAACAAACTTCTTTTGAATTCAATGTGAAAGATGTTCATCCAATTGATCAAATTGATATGCACAAACAAACTAAGCAAATGATTGCTTCAACCTTGACAAACACTGCCATGAGTTTGTCAAAAATGTAGGTTACCTTGGCCAACACTCAGTCACAGCTTAAGTTGGAGAAGGTCTCCTCATTAACAAAGGATACCAAGATTCAATCCTTGGAGAATCTAGTGTTGAATATGGGATAAGATCCCTCAAACATAAATGCTGCAAAAGAGCTTATTACGTAAAAAAATGTTGAAGTTGTAGCATTAAAGAAGCATTTGAAATTGCCAGCTTCAGAGGACCCAATGGACAAAGAAATTGAGGAGACAAAAATCCAGAAGTCTGATATGATGAATCTCATCATAGAACAAAATCTGCAGATCAAACAAATGGAGGAGCAGATGGAGAAACTGGTAAAGGAAAAAGAGGAAATTGTTAACAAGGCTCAAACTCCAATGGATATAGTCCCCCTTATGGCAATTCCCACCACCAAAGTTTCCACTTCAGCTACAACTTCGACTACAGGTGTAGCAGAAGGAGTTGAACAACTTGATGAAGTTGTTCAGAACCTATCCAGATAGGAGACATTAATAAATTGAAGGATGAACTCAAGGAGTTAAGGCTTATGAAGTCAGTAGCAGACAGTTCACATGCAACTGAGTGGAATAGAGTCAAAGGTCAAATTGAATTAGTACAAAGGGAACTCGAGGAATCTTTCATTAGAAACAAATTGGGTTTAGCAAAGGAAATCCTGTGGGAAGAAATTATAGAATCAATCAAGGATATTCGGCCCTTTATCAAGATAGTGTTTGATCAGAAATACCTCTTAGAGAAAGCTCAGGAAGTCGTTGAAACCATTACCAAACAGCTTGAAGATATGCCAGAAATTGCCTCTGATATAATTAAGTTCCTAAATTCCAAAGACAGTTATGAGCTTGAGGAATTAGGCATAAGTGACAGAACAACAACTATATTGGAGGTAAAGAAGATCATCACCAAGAAAAACCTCATCCTTCAGCTACAGGAAAAGTGCAGCAATGTCAATACCATAGTTCAGAGGTTTTTTAGCAAAATAGAACCCCTTACTAGCAAGGGTTTACCCTCTATGCTTGTGATCAATGACAAGTTGATGCCAATTGAGGATTATGTTCAGAAGCTGATAGAGGTGGACAAACATGCAGCTTTAGTTTCAAACATCAGAGGTTCAACAACACCAACACTAATAGTAAATACATTCAGAGATACTTTCTTTATCTTGAATGAAATAAGACATATTTTTAGTAAAACCAACTTTTACTAAATATACATAGATAGATGAAGTTTACAGGAGGGTAACCAAAATTTCTATCCCAGATAAGAAAAACTGGGAAGAATTGACAGATTTACTTAACTGAAGGGTGATCTAACAAAATTCAGTTTTTGGAGGAACAGTCAGCTAGATTCAACCGTTTTCAATTTTCCCAGTGAGAGTCAACAACACCTCAGCACCAAAATAGTGCCAGATCAGCTACAAGTTTTTTATTTTTTATTTTGTAATAATATATTTTTGTAAAAACAGTATAGGATATTTTCTCAGTTCTATTGTTGTATAAATAACTTTCTTCACGAGTTATTAAGGGTTGCACCCTTGAAGAAGTATTCTTAAGCATTTGATGTACTTGAATTTTCTGGATCATTAATATAAAGCAAAGGATTCTGAATTTTGATTTACTCGGTTTTGTGTTTCCTGTAAGTTTTTCCAGTATTATTCATTATGTTTTTCTTCATATTATTATGTCTTGTAGAGATAACTAGGCAGGAACAATTGGGTTTCAATCTCTTCCCATAAGCTTTTGAAGTGATAATCTATAAAGAGAATGGATTAATGAACTATCTATTTAATTAATTCCCTCTAAATCAATAAATCATCAACATCTTTTGCAAGCTTTAAGCATATTCTGTTAAACCTTCTGAACATAGTTTAAAGGTTTTCATACATATGATTATTTATTTTTCAATATGGAGACTTTGATAATCATATCATTTCTTTGTTTCTGCTCACCACTATGCAAGCTATATCACTGTGTGAATTTTAATAGCAACCCTTTGTTTTAATATTAATATTATTCAAAAGGTTAGGCATTACAGTCTTACATTTGTTTCATACATTGGTCCTCCAAATTAAAACAAAACCCCCAAAACAATCATCTTAGATGCTCTGGCATGATAGCTAACCATTATCATCTCAGAGATACAACATCAATCTGGCATCGTTGCTGGGGATTTGAATTTCATTAAGTTTTCCCTAGGACAACGATATTAGTCATATTCCTTTAAGGTGACTAAAGGTTTAGATAAGTCAAAATCCTTCACCTGGAGACTCCACTGTGCCAAACTGGCACCTTTTAAGCACACAAGATCCAATTCTGAGTCTGACAAAGTTAATCCTCGGTCAGATCGAGAGAAACTTTTGAAAAGGACCAGTTGCAAAAGAAGACATCAATCATCTTGTTCCACTTCAGCTTTACACACTAAAGATACTATACATTTTGATCCCTATAGTAACATTCCATCTGATCCAGATACCACTCATTTATCACCTAGGGGAATTGATTTGGAATCAGCTTTCGTTATTCATTCTCTTGAATCTCATCTAGAACCCCCACTTCCACCAGGATCTCCTAAATCTGAGTCTGGCCTGGGTGTTCACTCACCTGAATACACACCTACAGACTTTATTTTCCCTACCACTTATTCATTTCATTCCACTTCTAAACAACCCAAATCTTCTACCTCTAAACAAACTGAAGGGACCTTTTCTGTATATTCAAATCCACTTTTTGAAAAAAAATAGGATATTCAATCTAAGGTCCACAAGCTGGTAATTAAAACCCCTCTAAAATCATTCATGAAGTCTCCACCTTCTTTATCTCCTCCTAATTCACCTCCACATAGTAGTTCACCCCCTCTTTGACCATCTTCCTCTTCTTTTTCATCATCCTCGCAAACATCTCAGATATCATCTTCTACTATGGCATTCCAACCCATTATACAAGCAAGATATGTAGCTTTAGTTTTACCACAAGTCATTGATGCTTTCCCTAATGGATATTTGAAACATCTCCCTAGGTATAATGGAGAAACTGGTCGTTCAGTTGAAGACCATCTTCAAGCATTCCTAGACTTTGTAGACAACATGAACATAGAACAAGAGAATGTTTACATGAGGTTGTTTGTTAACTCTCTTGAAGGAAATGTAAGAACTTGGTTTAGGCAGTTACCTAAAAATTCCATTAGAAACTGGGAAGAACTAAAACATATATTTAATAATCAATGGGGATTGAAGAAAGATGTTCTTTACTTTTTAAATGAGTTTGATGAACTTAAAAGAAAGTGTGGTGAACCTGTCTCTGATTTTATCAAAAGGTTCAACAAACTTTACCATAAGATGCCTGTTGATTGTAAACCCCCTGTAGCAGCAGCCGAATCAAGATTTTCAAAAGATTTTGAAGATGATTTTGTTGTTATGTTAAGAGAAATAACTTCAAGAACTCTTGAATATATGCAAACTAATGCTATAGAGGTAGAATAAAATAGAGTTGCTTCAACCACTTTAAAGGCTAAAGAGGAAAAGACACAGAGACAACTTGAAACTAGTCAAGAGGCCTCTACTTCCTCTAAAACTAAAAATGAATATTCTAAAATAGATGAAATAACTTCACTTCTTAGAAATCTATCCAATAGGATTTCCAAGATTGAGAATAAACCTAGTACAGTTCAACAAATAGTAACTAGACCCCAAAATAAAAACAAGGTTAGTACAAAAGAAATCCACAGTTACAAATTCTTCAAAGACCTAGTAATGATCAGTAGGTTCCAACTCCTCTACTGATAGATGATAAACAACCTGATGAAAATAATATGACTATCATTGAAGACATTAATAACATGGATACTTCGGCTCGTCAAACATAGATTATACCTCTCTCACTGCAAAATCAGATTCAAGAAGATCAAGAATCCTCACAGGTTTCTAAATACCATGCCTTCACTAAATTTTTAATTGTAGAGTTAAACAAGAGATATGATCTTAGGCCTAGACCTGGCTCTGGAAGACCTCCCAAGGAACCTCCAATAATTCAACCTCAAACCAAGGCTACTGAAACTCAAACAACTATTATTCAACCATTAAATCAGTCAATTGATACTGCTCAAAATGAAAAGAATGTTTCGACTACATTTAATTTTCAAAAAGAGTTAGAAAGAGTTAAAATCCCAATTCCACTTTCAAAACTTTCCAAAAAACCTGGGTATAAAAATCAAGTCTCCAAATGGATACAAAACACCTCGGTTGATGCTGAAAGTGATGTCATTAGTCTGCAAGATGAAAACCAGCAGTTGTCTTTGGTCCTAGATCAGACATGATATATGAAATAGTGCCTCCTTTTTATGTAACTCTTAAGACAAATGATTCCATGTTATATAATTGTATTCTTGATTCTGGAGCATCACATAACCTCATGCCAAAAACTATCATGGACCATTTGAAACTTGACATAACTAGATCCTATCATGACTTGTACACCTTTGATTCCAAAAGGGTACCTTGCTTAGGATTGATTAAGGATTTAGTAGTGACCCTTGCCAAATTCTAGTGAAAAGCGTGGTGCTTGATATAGTTGTCACATATCCCTCCCAAATTTGGAATGCTCCTTTCTAGGTCTTGTTGTGCCAAATAAGGGGGAACTCTTCAAATGGACATGTCTTATGCCACTATTCCTATTTATGGGGGAGAGAAATTAAGGTTATATAGAGAGGTGATATTTGTGCACACTGTTTGCAAAATCGACTAACCAAGGAACCATCCCATTTATGCAATTGATCAAGATTTTGGTTGTTTTCAACTCTCTTCAAACCAAACACATGCAACTCAAGAAAAAATTGAAGATGTAGTTGAAAGTCCTGTACCGAATCAAACTGATGTATGGAAGCTATTCTTTGATGGTTCTTATACAAAAGATGGAGCAGGAGCACAGATAGTTTTAATCTCACCGGAAAAAGAAAATATTACCTAATCATGCAAACTCGACTTCGAAGTTACAAATAATGTGGTTGAATATGAAGCTTTCCTTTTAGGACTGCAATTACCCAAAAGCTTGAAGGTTCAAAAATTAAGTGTTTTTACTAACTTAGAACTTCTTGTCAAACAAGAAAGAAATATTTTCCAGACCAAGCATCCTAGGATTAGGTCCTACCGAAATCAAGTTTGGGATTCAGTTGATAATTTCTTTAATGCTTTTAATTTGACTTATATTCCAAGAGATCAGTATATTCATGCGGATTCATTAGCTATTTCTACTAGTTCATTTAAAGTTCCTAATCAGACTAATGTACTCTATCAAATACAAGTCAAATATATACCATCCATCACAGATAATCTCAAATACTGGCAGATATTTGAAGATGATCAACAATTTAAATCTGCTCTGCAGGTTATAGATGAATTTTCAGTTCTACAAATTGATGAAGATAGAACAAAAATAAATGAAAATACAAATGAAAATGATAATTCAAATTTTGATTTAAAAATTGTTGAACATGATATCATTCAATTATCTAACAATTTCATTCCTAAAGGTCTAATTCCTTTAGAGAAGTTGTTTGATCAAAATGATGTCCTTCGAAACTCATGGTCAATTTCTTCACCAGATGATGTAGAAGAAATTAACATTGGAACAGATGATGATATTAAAAACATCAAAATTTGTGCATCTCTAGATCCTGAAATCAAAACTCAATACCTTAAGTTACTTGAAAATTACAAATATGTTTTTGCATGGACTTATGCTGATCTAAAGACTCATGACACTTCATTAATACATCAGAAGAGTCCTTTAAAACCAAAAGCAAAACCTTATGAACAAAAACTTAGGAGGATTAATCCTGCTCTTCTACCAACTGTGGAAAAGGAAATTAAGAAAATGCTAGGTGCCTAGATTATTCTCCCTTTTAGGAATTCCAATTGGGTTGCAAATTTAGTTCCTGTTAGAAAGAAGAATGGAGAAATTTGATTGTGTGTGGAATTTAGAAATTTGAATAAATCATCATTGAAAGATAACTATCGTTTACCCAAAATGGATCAGCTGCTTCAGATGGTTTTAGGAGCACAAAGACTTTCTATGCTTGATGGTTTTTCAGGCTATAATCAGGTAAATGTTGATCTATCAGATAGAGAGAAAACAACCTTTACTACACCCTGGGGTACATTTATGTATTCCAGAATGCCCTTTGGCTTATCCAATGCCGGAGCAACCTTTCAGAGAGCTATGGGCATATCTTTTATGGGTCAGGTAAATTAATTTGTGGTTATTTATCTTAATGACATAACTATTTTTCCTAACTCTGATCAAAAACATCTAAAGCATTTGACAAAGGTTTTTGATAGGTGTCAAAAATTTGGAATATCACTCAATCCTAAAAAGTCTATGTTTGCTATCAAAGAAGGAAAATTGTTGGCCCATATAATTTTGAAGGAAGGAGTGGTGATTGATCCCAAGCATGTGTCTGCCATTAAAACATTGACCTTACCTAGAAACAAGAAGGAGATTCAAGCTTTTCTAGGCAAGATTAATTTTTTAAGGAGATTCACCCCAAATTATGTTGAGATTGTAAAAGATATAACCGATATGCTCCGAAAGGACCATGAAGTTAAATGGACTGTCTCTTCAAGATATGCATTTGATCATATCAAGAAAGCTATCTCTGAAGCTCCAACCTTGGCTAGCCTTGATTATACCAAACCATTCAGTATCTTTTCCTTTGCCTCAGAAACAACTCTTGTTGTTGTTTTATTACAAAAGAATGAAGATTCTCATGACCAACCCATAGCCTTTTTTAGTAAGATTATGAGAGGTGCCGAGCTTAAGTATGACAAAATTGAGAAGTAAGCTTATGCCCTTATTGAAGCCCTGAAATCATTCAGAATGTATGTCCTACATTCACCCATTACTTCTTATGTTCCTAACAATGTTGTGAAGATTGTTTTAACCCAACCTGAATCTGATGGGAAGAGAGGTAGATGGATCACTCAAATTCTAGAGTTTGATCTGACTATCAAAACCACAAAGCCAATAAAGGGTCAAGGATTAGCTAAGCTTCTAGATGAATCCAACTGTAAAGTGCTCAGAATCAATTCTGTTTTGGAAATACAAGGGAAGAATCCACAAGAACCTTCCCAAAATTTGAATGAGAAGAATCCACAAGAACCTTCTCAAAGTTCAAATAAGAAGAATACAAAAGAACCTTTTGTTCTTGCAGAAGGGAGAATTCACAAGAACCTTCCCTTCACCCTGAAGAAAAGAATCCACAAGAACCTTTACCTTCAGATCAGATCACCCCTTTACACATTGATGACAAATTTCTGTTGTCAAATTGGTATCAAGACATTGTAAATTTCTTGATCCATTTTGAATGTCCAACATCTTTCTCCAAAAGCTAGTGTAAAACTCTCAAATTGAAAGCAGTCAAGTACTGTATCATAAATGAAAATTTGTACTAGAAATATCCACTAAACATTTTGTTATTGTGTTTAACAAAATCAGAAACTGAAGGAATCATTGATTAGTTTCATACAGAATTTTGTGGAGGACATTATGCTTGGAGAGCAACAGCATATAAGATATTAAGGGCAGGATTTTATTGGCCCACACTATTCTTACAGGTAGGAGCAAAGGTCAGAAGTTGTGTACTCTATCAAATGTTTATTGTTTAGAAAAAATTAGCAGCTCTTCCACTGATCCCAACTATAGTTTCAACACCTTTTCTTCAATGGGGATTAGATTTCATTGGAGAGATTCATCCTACTTCAAGTAATTAGCATAGATGGATCCTCACTGCAACAGACTATTTCACTAAATGGGTAGAAGCAATTCCAGTAAGAAATGCTACTGATGCAGTGGTAATTAAGTTCATTGAAGAAAATAACTTATCTAGGTTTGGTTGCCCAACTCAAATTGTTATTGATAATGCAAAAACTTTTTCTAGTGTTAAAATTATTGATTTTTGCCAGAAATATCAGTTTCTGTTACATCATTCAACTCCATATTACCCTCAAGGTAATGGCCTTGCAGAATCCTCAAATAAAATTCTAGTAAAGGTAATAAAAAAGACTCTAACAGATCATAAAAAGAGTTGGGACTCTCATTTAATTTATGCAGTATGGGAAAACATAATTACTCCAAAAATATCTGCTAGAAAATCACCTTTTCAGTTAGGCTATGGTAAAGATGCAATTTTCCTTACCAACTTGGCCTTCCCTGTTCTAAAATTCTTGCAGGATTCAACTGATGAACGTGATGACTTTTCAAGGAGAATAAATCAAATTATTGAACTACATGAAAACAGAGATGAAGCTCAAAATAAATTGAAAAAATATCAGAGCAAGATGAAGACCCTGTTTGACAGAAGAGCTAGGGAAAGGGACTTTAAGGAAGGTGATCTAGTTCTAAGATGGGATTCCAAAAGAGAAGATAAGGGAAAACATGGCAAGTTTGACAATCTGTGGTTTGGACCTTTAGCTATTGCTTAAGTGAAGGGAAACAACACTTTTGTGCTACAAAATCTTGAGGGGCTATATTCCACTTACCCTGTAAATGGAAGGTTTCTCAAACATTACATTCAATATTGAGAAGTTGAAGTAGAGTTCATTACTACCATTATAAAAATCTGGTTTATTTTACTTTTCAATTTGTCATTGTGAATTTTTATAGCAAAGACTCCATAGCCCAAGGGGAAGGCACATGGATATGCGGGTTCTCTGCATTCTACAGGAGAAAGAAGTCCCTAATTGGAACCAATGTTGTAGCATTTTTTGGTTTTGGTAAGTTAGAATCAATTAGTCAAAAAATAAAAAATATATTTGAAAAAATGTTAAGCTAGGATATGGACAAAAAGAATAATGAATAAAAAATGTTAGGAAATGTTTTGATAAATATGTCCATATCAAAGAAAATGTTAGAATGGATGCCCTAAAAAATGAAGGCAAAAATAAAAGGTTAGGTTAGAGAGAAAAGAAAAGTAAACAATAAACTTTGAAAGTGTTGCAAATCTAAATGCCACTACTTTATTCTAATTCGGTTTTGCAAATAATAGTTGTGTGCAGTTAGTTTAGATGCCACACTAGTTTATTTGATCCAATTATACAGTTTGATCATGATTGGATTTGATTTAAATTGATTGTCATAGGTAGAAAATAAAATTGGCTCAACAATTTAATCTGAGCCAATGGTGGACATAAGGTATTGAGGTATATTAGGCATAAAAGAAAATGTTGAGGTCCTAGCTTATATGCACTCTGAAAAATAAGTGAAAATGTTAGGAGTAAAAGGGTAGGTAGACATGTGAAATCAAATTGAAGCATCAAATGTTTTAATCCTAAGTTGTAACGTTGGGAAAACATATATATGACGGGTTTTAATTAACCGAAAGTTTCATAAGCCAATGTTATTTCATTTAATTCCCATCACTCACAGTTGTCACATCCACCCTCGAAGTCATGACTCCACCATCATTTCTACTCATATGTTAAATACCCCAACCTCACCTCTCATCATGCACACTCTTCCATGATCTGATGGCCTACGGCCCTCCTCGGTCCTCATTCACCATTTGAACTTTATCAGCGGGGGGTCCAAAATGGGCAGATTCACATACCACCCATGTAAACTCCTTTTTCCTTTTTTTAGTGTTTCAGGACTACAAATCCCGAAACTGCTTACCACCTCACCTTACCCCCGAACGCGATATATTAAAGGACCATTTACCGTCGCTCCACGTCATGCTCCACATCACACTCCATCTCATGTTTGTCGTCCAATCAATTACTGCCTATCTGTTGCCCATTCAATTCCACTCCCGCAAATTTATGACTCAAACATCCATTAATTAATTTGTTGGATAATTAATGTAAATTTAAATGTTCAGTACCACCCCCGCTCCACTTTTTCATTTATAAACACTTTATTATCCATGAGAATGGTTACAAAGTGAATTTATGCAACCAGATTAATCATTGAAGCTTTCTTGCCTACAACTGAACCACTGTCCGACATTAAAGCAATAATTCATCCTATTCGCGAATCCGACATCCAGGTCCACTTACCTCTTGGTCATTTATCTGTTTTTACTGTGATCACTCTCTTTCAGACCAATCTCTGTCATTTACAATCTGCAATTTGTTTGACAAAATGCCTCCCAAGGGAAAAGAAATCATAGAAGTCCCAAATCCTTTGATTCACCCATAGGTTGACTTCCATCACACCGCATTAGTCGCCAAAGATTGCAAAATCGTTGAGACTTCTTCTTAATTTGATCTATATGAAATCTATTGCTAGATGGAAGATCAGATGATTGACCAGACAGATGAAATAGAGCTCTAGGACTCTCAATTACCACATTACATTTTCCCACAAATACATAAAGCACCTAAATTTGTGATAAAATGCCATGAATCTTATGATCCTAGCTAGAGAGCGATTATTTCACCCACAGGAGAAATCCTCTATTCAATTAATTCTGATTCCATTGAAAAAATGATGCATGCCCCTTATACTACACCTACACATCATTTTTCTCATGAAAACCTGATAGAAGCTTATCAAAAACTAGACTTTACTAAGAGATCCCAGACCCTTGAACTGTTTCTAGCTATTGATAGTCCTTTGGCAAGAAGAAATCACAATTTAAGTTGAAAGCCCAAGTTGGTCCATTCATTTGTAACACCAAGGCTGCATGATAAGAAGCAAATAAATTACTAAAGGAGATGAAGTGATCCAGGTGGCTCCAGATACATGCAGAAGTCCAAGAGGACTTAGAAAAGCTCAAACATCATAATGTTTGGATTGTGCTTGAACTAGGTTCATGTTGAAGATCTTGTCTTCGTGATCACAGAGGTGCGAACGGTTCATCAAACCGAGTCTGTATGCAAAAGTTAGAGATCTTCAAAGTTTGACAAAACAGGGAAAAAGTGGGGCCCACAGCATACCACATGGCATCCCAGTCAGCACGTGAGACCTACTAAATTTATGTGGTGATTGAATGACCACTAAATCATCGACACAAGGCACACTAGCATTTACTCCTAACCTTCCACAAAATAACAAGAAAATAAATTTAAAATCCCATAACAAATTAAGTTAATATATTAAAAATAAAAGAAGTTATAATATTAACCCTATGCCATAAAAATTGGGCATATTTGAATCCAACGAACATTATAAAAAATATTTTTATGGTTTGTTATAATGCCAAAACCATAGTTTTACACATATACGGTTAATGGCATGGTATATATAGCCATATAAACCTTGTAAGGTTGGAAAAGCCATATTAATAGCATAACAAAGTTTCGTTAAAAAAAAAAAAAACCACAAATGGTTATCATTTAATTAATGAGTGCTGCCCAAAAGCCATTTCACCAAACAGTTTGCCAAGTGTGCGGGTTGCAACTCCCGCTTTGTCGCCTCCTCCTTAACTAACTCGCTCAATAAATTTTTTGTTATTTCCACCCAATAACATTTAAGAACCAGAGTTTTCATTTGCAAAGGAGGACACGGTGGAACGGAGAGAGGAGGCGTGGAACAAATTCGAGGAGATGGAGTAATTAGGAGCGGCACGGATTCCGAGAAAGGATGCTATGCACGCAGTTCGAGGCAGCGTTATGCAAGAGGGGTGAAATTTTATTTTGTCAGAGTTTGACAAATTTTATATGGATTCAGTATTTCTCGTCACCACGAACACAATAGCGTTGTCCATGCCTCCATTAGAGTTCTGCATTTTTCGGTTATTTTCAGGGTGAAGGTAGAACCATAATCGCTACAAAAACAGGGAGCAAAGCCATGATCCTTGCAATTTTCCCGAGGTAATTTTTTTCCATGTTAGAATATAGTCAAGTTTATACTCGTTTTTCATGATTTTCTGTAGGGATCGCAATGGCGAGGTCAGATTTGACATTTGAGTTGAAAATTTCTAGTCCACCCATGGAGCAGAATCTCTAAGGAATCTAGGGGGAATCTAAAAGATTCCTTGAGCCCCAGATTCTCAACTTTTCAGAACTCAGATTTTGGAAAGTCAATTTTGTACTATTCGACACCACAAATCTGATGGTGCATTCATATTTCTCATTCTCTCATTCTATTCTTCAGCAACTTTTCTAAGTGGAATGCAGGTGTCAACATTCATGTGCAAGCACCCATGTCCATGCGATTGATGCCGTGAGATCAATGGTCCACGCAGCTTCAGCAGTTTGACATTCACTTCTTCAAATGGCCCTTGGTTGTGAGGTATACGTTGTGTTCATGTACTTCTTCTTTATGCATTGTGCTGCACAGATCCTTGTTGATGTTTGATGTGGGATCTTGTTTCTTACTCATTTGTATGGTTCCTACTTGATGTGACACGGAATTGCCTATGTGATTTACTTGTTGTCATGATTCATCATGTTGTGTTTTGAGATCCATTTGTTGTATGTTGATGGGATACTCATGTGTCGCCATGCATGTTTGCTTTGAGATCCCCTTTTATCCCATGCTGGCGGGATGCTCACCATGCATGAGTTTTGTGTCATACTGATAGGAGTCTTTTGACTGAGAGTTCATGTAGTGGAACATCTCATAGAGCCACTCCTGTGTGAGGGCATTTTCCTTGTATGATTGCGACATCATCTCTTGTGTACATCATTACTATTGACAACACTTAATGTAGCAGCCTACACCATCTTGACACTGGGGCCCGGAGACACAGTCCCTCCTGGACGAACTCCTTTATTAGTGTCTTATGTTTTCATGTGTTGATAATTGGCATGTTCCTCTTCTTTAGAGCATGTAGATGTATTCATTAATGTTCTTTTAAAAATGTAATTTAACACATCACGAAAGTAAAAGGTCTTGGAAGGGTCCTTCATCACACTTAGACCTGGATCATGAAGTTTGGTCTCAATTTCACTTGGTCTTATGACCCATTGGGAGTGATTTCCAAACTCAGGGTGGAGAACAAATTTACAACATATTATCACACAGCCAAGCATGAGATAGAACAATATAAAAATCAGTTGGAATGGATAGAGAACACCCTCCAAGAGGCTAAAGAGCGGGCAGTTTCTACATCTAATATGCAAACTCCACTTGCACAAGAAAAGACACCCAAGAGAGGGATGGAAGAACAGTCTTCACCTACAACTGAAGCAACAAGTCAGGGCTTTAGGATTGTACACAAGAAAAATAAACCTAGGATCTCTGTGATTTTTGGTGCCATAAATGAACCTCAGAAGACATCATTTGATGGACTAGGGGAGACTATGCTTTATACACAGTCTGGTGGATAGTCTACACAACCCCCAACTCATTCCACTACTTCTCATGAACAACAGATTGTTCGGACTAGTGGAGGCATTCCAAAGAATAAGGAGGAACACATTTTCATGTCTTCATTCAGATCAAAAGGAAGAATGAAGAATTAAAATTGAACACCTACACCCAGTTCTGGAAGCATTCTTCCATCTCTCAAGCTAGGCTTCTTTCAATCTTCGATTCTGAGAAGGGAAAGATGCAGATGGATTTCTTGCAAGCCCAAGTTCCACAACCTAGGACTGCTAGTCAATATCAAAAACAGATTTCTTTTGAATTCAATGTGAAAGATGTGCATCCAAATGATAAAATTGAAATGCACAAACAAACTGGGTAAATGATTTCTTCAACCTTGACAAACACTGCCATGAGTTTGTCAAAAATGCAGGTTATCTTGGCCAACACTTAGTCACAGCTTATGTTGGAGAAGGTCTCCTCATTAGCAAAGGATACCAAGATTCAATCCTTGGAGAATCTAGTGCTGAAGATGGGATATGATCCCTCAAACATAAATGTTGCAGAAGAGATTATTAAGAAAAAGAACGCTAAATTTGTAGCATTAAAGAAGCAGCTGAAATTGCCAGCTTCAGAGGACCCAATGGCCAAATAAATTGATGAGACGGAAACCCAGAAGTCTGATATGATGAAGCTCATCATAGAAAAAAATTTGCAAATTAAAAAAAATGGAGGAGCAGATGGAGAAACTGGTAAAGGAAAAAGAGGAAATTGTTAACAAGGCTCAAACTCCAATGGATATAGTCCCCCTTACAGTAATTCCCACCACCAAAGTTTCCACTTCAGCTACAACATCGACTATAGGTGCAGCAAAAGGAGACGAACAGCTTGTTGAAGCTATTCAGAACCTGTCCTTCCAGACAAGAGAAATTAATAAACTGAAGGATGAACTCAAGGAGTTAAGGCTTATGAAGTCAGTGGCAGACAGTTCACATGCAGTTGAGTTGAACAGAGTCAAAGGTCAGATTGAAGTACTATGAAGGGAATTCAAGGAATCTTTCATTGGAAAAAAATTGGGTTTAGCAAAGGAAATCTTGTGGGAAGAAATTATAGAATCAATCAAGGATATTTGGCCCTTTATCAAGATAGTGTTTGATCATAAAGATCTCTTAGAGAAAGCTCAGGAAGCCATTGAAACCATTACCAAATAGCTTGAAGATATGCCAGAAATTTCCTCGGATATAATCAAGTTCCTAAATTCCAAAGAAAGCTATGAGCTTGAGGAATTAGGTGTAAGTGACAGAACAACAACTATATTGGAGGTAAAGAAGATCATCACCAAGAAAAACCTCATCGTTCAGCTACAGGGAAAGTGCAGCAATGTCAATACCATAGTTCAGAGGTTTTTTAGCAGAATAGAACCCTTGACCAGCAAGGGTTTACCCTCTATGCTTGTGATTAATGACAAGTTGATGCCAATTAAGGATTTTGTTCAGAAGATGACAGATGTGGGAAAACATGCAGATTCAGTTTCAAACATCAGAGGTTCAGCAACACCAGCACTAATAGTAAATACACTCAGGGATACTTTCATTATCTTGAATTAGATCATACACATATTTTTAGTAAAACTAGCTTTTAATAAATATACAGATATGGATGAAGTTTACAGGAGGGTAACCAAGATTTCTATCCCAGATAAGAAATGCTGGGAAGATTTGACAGATTTACCTGACTGAAGGGTGATCTAACAACATTCAGTTTTTGGAGGAACAATTAGCTAGCTTCAACAGTTTTCAATTTTTCCAGCGACAAGAAGCCCACTATTGTTATTATTGTGCCCTTACATTATTGTTGTTATGTTGGCTCTGATTATATTATGACCCCTTAGACTCCTATATATAGAAAGGATGTCTTGTCATTTGTATCATTGAAGAATTGTTCATTTGTGTAATGTAAAGGAGGTTTCCCCCTCGAAGAGGCTTATTTCTAAGGCATTCATCTATCTTTTCTATCTTTTTGTGAGCTGGTTTCATAACATTTGGTATCATAGCTTTGGATTCTAGGGTTTCACTACTCCAAACAGGTCATCGTGGTATTTTTGCTATAATTTTTGTTCTGCGACGTTTCAGAAGCTAAAAAAAACCCATTTGAGAAGAAATCTTATTGAACCGCGCGTCTGAATCTCAGACCTTGTCTCGCTATATTTTCGGAGATATGATATGAGGAAGTTAGGGTTTTGCAAGCTCCAGAATTTCATGTAAAACAGGCCATCGTGGTATTTTCGCTATAACCTTTTCGCTACGAAGTTTCAGAAGCTAAAGAGAAAACCCATTTGATAAGAAATCTTTTTCAATTCCGGATCCGAATTTCAGATCTTGTCTCTCTATATTTTCGGATATATGATCTGAGGAAGTTAGGGTTTTTGCAGACTCCCGAATTACATACTAAATAGGTGACCTTGGGAAAATCATCATAACTTTCTCTCTGAGAAACAAATTAAAATTTTGTAAGAAGTTATAGAAAGAGGACAGACTGTAGTTTTTTGTGCATAGTTTTCAGATCTGAAGATCGAAACAATGACACGTGGAATGTTGTACAAGTTTGCTCTACTGAAACATTATATAATCAAGTCATCTTAGGAGATAGGGGTTAACTCTTTCTTGGAGAATCAAATTCTGATCATACTTGCGGGGTTATAAAGAGGACTAAATGGGCTACTATAGGAGATAAATTTAGAACTTTGAGATCTAAAATTACAGAGTTATATTCATTTCAAGATCCAACTCTTGAAATCAAGAAATGGCGATATGAGGAAGTTTGATGGAAAGTATCCAGTAAATTGGATACTACAGATGGAGCAATATTTTCATCTATATGGTGTACCACTGTTACAAATGTATGTATTGCATCTTCATATTTAGAACCGGATCAATTTTTATGGTATAAAGGGCTTTGTTCTCATAAACTGGTTACATGGTCAATTTTCACGGAGGAAATGATAGCACATTATGAGGATACAAAGAGCAACACCTTCTTTAGAGCAACACCACAACAATTGGAAGAAAAAAAAGAAAAAGGGCTTTGTTACAAAGTGGAAAGAAAAATTATGGCAACAAGGAAGTCTACCCCTCACAACTATAAAGATGAAAGTGTTGTTTCTCCTAGCCTTCCACAACCTACAAGGGTTACACCACAACAATTGGAAGAAAAAATAGAAAAAGGGCTTTGTTACAATTGTGATAACAAATACATTAAAGTTCTTAAGTGTGCTGAGACGAAATTATTTTACGTTGATTGTGGAGAGGAGGAAGAAAAGGATCAAGAAACGTCAAAAGAAAAGTATATACACCAGGAACCAACCCTAGAGAAAGAAGAAATGAGTCTGACCATATCTTGTAAAGCATTGGAAAGAATTACCACTCCTAAAACTCTCAATATAGAAGGACATATCAAGAAGAAAAAGGTTCAAGAAGTGAAAGATCACATCAAGAAAGAAGAAATGAATCCAACCATATCTTGTTATGCATTGGATGGAATTACCACTCCTCAAACTATCAATATAAAAGGACATATCAAGAAGAAAAATGTTCAAGAATTGAAAAATCACATCAAGTCTTAAGAAATCAATCCAACCATATCTTGTAATGCATTGGAAGAAATTACCCCTCCTCAAACTATCAAGATAGAAGGACATATCAAGAAGAAAAAGGTAAGAGTGTTGATTGATTCGGGCAGTACCCATAATTTTATTGATTGTAAGATAGCCAAAGTATTGAATTGCTTCCTATATCCAGCACCGGAGTGTCAAGTGATGGTTGCAAGTGGAGGAACCACAGATTTCTCTAGAAAGTGCCATAATATCAAGCTATCCATGGGAGAATATGTATTGAATAGCCCAATGCTTTCCATTCCAATGGGTGGTGTTGATGTTTTACTAGGACTCCAATGGCTACAATCTTTGGGTATGATAGCTTTTAATTTTCAAGAACTTTTCTTGAAATTTTTTTAGGAAGGAAAGGAAGTTGAATTGAGGGGTATCGAAGGAAAACCTGGAAAGATAATCAACTCTAACAGCATGACAAAGCTTCTAAATAAATAAAAATGGGGTGTAATTGCACAATTTTGTTCACTAGAGGATCCCACATCGAAATTATGTGTTTCTCCATATCTCCAAAACGTTTTGGACAATCATTCCAAGGTATTTGAGACTCCCAAAGGCCTCCCACCTATTCGTGATCATGATCATGCTTTTCATTTGATTCCACGAAGTGTTCCTCCAAACATCAGGCCTTACATATATCAATATGCCCAAAGGAGTGGGAACTCATTCAAAAGTGGCAGAAGATCCCAGTTCAAACAGTATTACGAGAACTTGACAAGGAAGGAAAAATCATATTGGAACCTGAAGCAGTCATAAAACCGAGAAATCTAAAGCTACGAAATAGATCAATTTCAAAGTATCTCATCAAGTGGAAGAACTTACCCACTAAAGATTCCACATGGGAGGACAAGAATTTATACAGAAGCATCAAGAAGTACTTAAGCGTTAAGGACAACACTTTTTGAAGGAGAGGGGCATGTTAGGTCCCTATACTACTAGTGTAACCCCTTATTATTATTAGTACAACCCCATGTAATCCCCATGTTGTTATTATTGTGCCCCATAGAAGCCCACTATTGTTATTATTGTGCCCTTACATTATTGTTGTTATGTCGGCTCTGATTATATTATGAACCCTAAGGCTCCTATATATAGAAAGGAGGTCTTGTCATTTGTATCATCGAAGAATTGTTCATTTTTGTAATGTAAAGGAGGTTGCCCCCTCGAAGAGGCTTATTTCTAAGGCGTTCATCTATCTTTTCTATCTTTTTGTGAGCTGGTTTCATAACACTTGGCCTCTACATTACTGCGCTCTATTTCAGATTCGTCGAGGTCAATATTGGCCTACGACATGGTGGAATCTTTCTCCTTTGGCGCTTTTGTCTCTTTGGCAAAGACCTTCTCTTTCGATGCTTCCCTCTCCTTCGCGGAAGCCTCTTTCTGTTGTGCAGCCTTTTCTTTTAACGCGACCTTTTCCCTCGCAAAATCCTTCTGTGCTTCCTTCTTCTCTTTCGCGGTTTTTGTCGTAACTGTGGTTTTCTCTTCTTCACCTTCAACAGCCTTACTAGTTCTCGCCCCTTCATCAAATGGAGTGAGCCAGTAGCTCAACCATTTACTAACGTCCCCCATAATATCGTCTTTGACAACCAAGTATGGAAACTTATGCCATGTTCCTTTGGCATCTTTCTTCATGCGGATAGACAGATTATGAAAATCTACCTTGAAATCAACAACACTCGCATACTGGGCTTGAAATCTTGGTGATAATCGTGGCTTGTGGTTAATCTCCATCCTCAACTCTTATTCAAATAGGACCCAAAATATCTTCATCTCTGTGACATGCTCAGCGTCCTTTGTTACCTTAAATGAGGTAAATTATGGGGCCTCACATAGGTCTGGTTCATGTTGTGGGAACTGGCTTTCCTCCGACATCCTCCATGGTACCAGCACAATCAACAAAAGTAACCATGTGTAGTGGAACACCTTGTCGTCATCCTGGGCTTCACGGAAATCTTCCAAAAATTCATGGCATAAATACTTAGCCCAATTATATTGGACTCCCTTGGTGCACTACATAGCCAGATATACTACTAGCATTGGCAGTTCATCAGCGCGACATTTCCTCATGATCTTCTCGACCAATATTTATGCGACAAACTGCACTGCGCCATCTGAGATTGAAGTAATCGCATAGCCATGTGAATTCTTCACCAGCCCAAATTTGCTCCTCATATAATCTGCCAACTTCTTCTCCTGCAATTTCCCTACAAACGCATCCATAGAGTCTACTCCCTTATATGGAAAAAATATGATTCAGTGGATTAACATATCAGTAATTGGGATAGGCCCTCCCGAACAAAGGCACCCATCATGAACCAGCGTCAATAATTGACGCACACAAATAGTATTAATGGTGTTGCAGCTAAAATGTCGCAGCCACTTCATTGGTTTGAGTCATGTAACATATGAATCCTTGTAGTATAATTTCTTAAGGTATTTGCTCGGTTCCAGCTGTGGGAACTTCATGTGATCCCCCAGGTCCCAGTCCTGCATCTTCATATATGGTATATGGGCCAGCAAATTGCCCTCAAAAGGTACGTTCTTCGGCAGTAATGGTGTGGAGAACATGAATTTCGCCAAATTTGGGTCTTTCGTAACCTTGGTGATGGATTTCCTCGGTGGTATATAAGGTGGTATCCAAGTAATCAACACGGCTTCATCTGCATTAATTTCTTCAATCCCCGTGGTGAGCTCTTCTTCGTCTAAGTCCATGGGTTCTATTGGCTACTTGGCTCTATCCATCTTCCCCTTTTTTCTACCTCTGTTGGACTTTTGCATGGGGATTTCCACATCAGTGCTTTCTAAGGCTTCTTCTTCTTCTATTCTCCTACCATGGAGGCATAGGGTTTAGGCCTCGGCGACCTAGGCACTATGGTAGGAAAGGTTGTAGGCACAAGTTGGGTCAGATCAGGTCAAGTTGAGGTCATTCTCTCTAGGAATATTTTGTGCTTCAAATCAGTTAAATTCCCAAATCCTTGCTGCGAAATCTTCTCTGAAAATATTTTCCAATCCTTTGCAAATACGCAGCAATTCTCTTGGCACAAACTAAAGCACAAAAGCTCAAGGCAATTTCTCAGGAAGCAAAGTGTTTGAATGTGGAGCAGGATGTTGTATTTGTAGAAATTTTGAATAATAAACACATATTCAATGGAGATTATCCTGATCATGTACTATTGCGGATACATACATAATACATAAGCTCCTCTACGTTGGTCATCAATATGGCAGCATCAATAACAATAAAACATCAAGAGCATGCACACATTAACACAGTATGTAACCCGGGGAAAGCTTACAGCTGAAAACCCCACACTATCTGTATATTAATGATTTAGAACATGTAACATTACAATAGTCAATACTTCTCACAAGTATCCAGCACTATCTCAACCTGTTACACACAATACAGCTCAGATCTGATCTCCAAATCTATTCCACTGCTTGCCTGCCTCCACTGCTCAATACTTGCTTAAGAATGGATGAGAATGGTTGAACCAAACTTGTATTTACCTCAAAAGAATCACTCACACTGGGAATCACGTGAGCAGAGTCTATAATCACTTGGTATTGGCCAATTCTCAATGGCATAACTCAATCCCATTGATTGTGCAAATCCTCATGCACAACTATAGTCACAACTGATAGCAATATGATCCTCTAACACCTGTCCCTGTTGAACTGAACATGCAACTGAGTTAACTGATGTATTCTTTAGATGCATTATGAGTTAATAATTATTTTAACAACTCATCATTAGTCTATTTGCAGTTAGACTAATTAAAACTAGTTTAACCAAGTCAAACTGAACACAACTCCATCAACTCCACAATCAACTCCACCAAACTCAACTGATTGAGTTCTAACTAAAGTCATGCATGCAACAACTCAACCGACCCACAAAGAAAATGTATTTCCTTCTGACAGTTGCATGTGCCACATCTGTAGCTCAAACTGAAGTGCTCTAAGAGAATAAGATAAAGTTTATAGTCTAAATATTATTATAAGACAATAATATTTGACTTTTCTATTTTTGATAGCCAGTCTAAAATTAGACTTTGATCACTCCTGCTGTGATCATCCCTGCTGTGATCCAAAAATAGAACTTGCGCCATAATTTGCCTGCGGGCCCACTTAGTGAAGGTGACTCTTTTCACTAAGCTCCATCATCTCGTTGCAATCTCAACACCCTAGAGATTTAGCTTGAGCATGGTGTCCTTAGTAATTACATTAATGAAAGCCCCAACATCAATCAAGGTGTGTGGGACAATGGTTCCATTGATGTGCACATCTACTACAGGGCTTCCAGGGTTTAAATACTTTGGGCAAATTACCTTCCCCAGCATTAAGTTGGACAGTTGTCCAATGACATTAATGGTAGGGGTGTCTCTTTTTTGCCTCCCTAGATGTTTTGCCTCCCTAGATGTTTGAAACACTTCTCTTTAATCAGTTTGTTGTAAATAGGTACATCCTTAATGGCTTGGAGAAGCGGAAGTTTGACACACAAAATTTTCAGTTCACCCAGAAGTTCATTCTCTTATGGGGTAGGTTAGACTAGATGAGTTAATCTTTCAGGAAAGGGTGGTGCATTCACTCTAGGCATGCTTTCCTCTCTTTCCCACTCACTCTCCCTTGGTGGAGATGGAGGTTGGATGTTCAGGAGTAGGGTAGGATGTCTCTCCATTGTATACTTTTTGTGCATGTTTTTTGTTCGGGTTCGGATTTGGCTGGGTAGGCATCTGAGGTTGTTTAGGTGGAGTAGGGTGTAAAAGTTGTGGTTGAGTTGGAGGTGGAGGAAATAAAGTTGGAGCATTGTTTTATGGGGGCCTCCACCCTTGGGGTGGTGCATTCCACTGAGGCTGTGGAGGATTATATGGTTAAAATGGCTGGTTGGTCGGATGGGAATGGTACTGAGGTGAAAAAGACCAAGGAGAAGGTGCAAACTAGGAGGGATGAGCAGGGGGGCCCCAAGAGGGAATGGATTTGTTTTTTTTAGGGTTGTAATATGCATAGGATGACCCTTACATGCACTGCCAGTATGGTCAAGGCCCATGAGGCTTCCTTTGATTTATGTAGTAGAGCTATTCAGTCACCCCTTCAGTTCCCTAATACACAACTTTTAGTCCAAGCAGAGAAGGGAACTTGTCTGTGGAGTGGTTTTTTTCACAGACCGAGCATATTTCTATAAGGTTTAATTGATGTTCATTCTTAGAGTGCCTCCTTGTACATTTGGGGCCGAAGATGGCTAATGCTCTCTCTGCTTCCTACTGCTTTCTCTTGATGTGCATAATTTCCATATGTAGGGAAAGGGTTTGTAACATTTCACTCTTGAAATCTTCCAACATATTTCCAATTTCACCTTTTATGGATATGTTGGAAGAGGATGAGCTGGCCATTCATTGACTACCCCTACCCATTTTCCCAACTTCCCTAGAATTGTTCTTAAAGACAGTCTTGATATCTTCATAGGTAGCTGGTAGATGTCCCCTCTTGCTAGCAGGTTTAGGGTATCCAGAAGATCTTCCATGACCCCCCTGAGTAGGACTAGCTTTAGTGACTTAGGATCAAGTGTGCACCTGACACTTTTGTAGCTAAGCTGGAATATTTCCTCATAATATTCTAAGGACTCATCACGCCCTAAGTTCATTCTAAAAAATTTCTCTTTAGTGTATTTGGACCTACAGTAGTCTTGATACTTGTTGTTGAAGGCTTGCTACATCTGAGCCCAGGTGGTGATGCTATCCCTGGGTAAACCCATGAACCAGCCAGAGTTGCATCCTTGAGAGTGGATGGGAATAATTTCAACTTCTAATCATCAGTGGTGTAATCATAAGTTTTTCATATGATAGTGAACTCAAATAATAAAGTATCCGGATCTTTTGAGGTTAGGCCATGGAAGTGAGTGTTAGATAATTATATATTACGGAGCAATGGAACACATAAAATATTGCAAAAATATAAACACAGAAAACGCATAAAACAAGAGAGACACATATATACGTGGTTCACCCAGTTTGGGCTACATCCACGAAGAAACAGCCAGTCCTTCTTTTATTATAATATCCAGCAAACTGAAGAGATACAACCTACAGCAGATCCGTTGCAACATCCTCTTCGCTCTCAATCTCCTCTCTCTTCCTCACTCATAATAGAGATATACATAGACGCAATAAAATTCCCTCACATATAGTGAGGTATTGCCTTCTAGGGCAAAAAACCCTAAATTAAACATAACTTCTACCATCAAATCATTCGCCCAATGAGTGGCCCAAATTGACTGGAAATTACTATACTTTTACAAGGCAATTTTACATCTATGTTTAGCTTTAGGGACGCTACCCCCGAACCCTCACCAGGGGACCATTGGCCCCCAAACACCCCAGCCAGGGGTATTTCCCCCCTAGCATGGAGGGGTGTACATTCTTCCTGGGGTATACATTTGGCTGAGACCTTTGAATACAAAAGATAATCAGGCTCCACACCCAACAGTGAGGAAGAGCAGATGGGCTTATGTTTTTCATCTTTGTATCCCCATTGGTTTCTCTGATGGGAAAGACACCCTAAATTCTTTCTCTATCTCCTCTATCATTTCCATTTTCAGGCATTAGGTTAGTTGGAATGGGTTCTCCTTCTTCTTCTCCATTTGTAGGCTTTTCAAAAATCTATGGTTGTTTGCTTAAGGGGTCCTCAAATTCATAGCCACCGAAGAAGAGGGAAGGTTGGCTGTTTGAAGTGGTGGGGGTATTTGGTAAAAATTTCCCTAAGTTATGCTTATTCCTATGAGGCATGAAAGATGTGTTTTTGTTTTGTTTTGTTTTTCAAGATTGAGACTAATTTCAGAATTGAAATAACAAACTGAATGGAAACTAACTACTGAATGAATTCTCACTTGCAGAATGGAAAGGAAAGCAAACCAAGTTACAATTAATTTTGTAGAAATGAAGCTAATAGTGGAATGAAAGAGATAAGAAATGGAAGAAAGAAATCAGAAATCACATCTTACTCAGACACCTCCCAGCAATGGCGCCAAAAAATGATGAGCACCAGTATTGCATCAAGAATGCTGCAACTCCTGGGGCTACCAACTTTACTTTATCAACCCAAGGTTCGTACAAACTTGGAGGTGATAGTTCTTTATACACAAGTAAATGCAATGGGTTCACTCTTTGTCACTACTAAGATGGCGATAGACCACTATGGTTTCTCGAACCAGTGTTTTATTGATTTAGAAGAAGTTTGATTACCAATGGAGAAAGGGGGATTTTACTCTAATTGAAAGAATTGAAATATTGTCTACTACAGTAATGAAATACTAAAATAAATTCTTGAAACACACCACTCATCTAACTACTTGTTAAGAGATCTTACTTCAGAAGAATCCTCAGCTAACATGTGTGTAATACTAACTATCCTCGGCATGCAATTTGAGATAATCAAACACTTTACTGCTGTGCATATGAATGAAAACAATAACCTTTTTTCATTTTTGTACTTTTTGGTGAAAATATGAATGCTAATTCTTCTTGGTGGTATGGCGGGTGGGTTAGAGATGGCTGTGAAAGGTCAAATGGCTTGTGAGGCAGGTAGGGGTCTTCTCCTATATTTCTAGATGTTTTTTCCACAAATCAGCCTCAAAACAGGTCACTACATGTCATCTTACATGATGTCCTAATGCACCTACATGATGTCCTAATGCTCCTATAGGATCCCCTGTATTCCTACACGATCCGAACGAAAGAAATAGCATTGATTTGGAAGGTGGTATAGGGCTTAGGGAAGGTGAATGATGGAAGAAATAAGGAAAGGGAGTGGCTAGGAGTTCCTCGGAATTCAAACCAAAGTTTGTAAGATTGTTGGATTTTCTCAACAAACATGGAAAGTTGTTCTTATGGAATGATAAATTGGTTGATGGACTTAGTGGCTCTTGGTGATCATGGATGGATGAGGTTAGGGTGAGGCTACTAACATGAGATATTCCTACACTATTGGAACTCCTATAATACACACATCATTGGCATTTACCCATGAATCATGTCAAACAAGAAAGATTTCCAATCAACATAAGAAAACAAAATTCCATTATTTAATTGCCTAGTTCATGCATGGAAATATTTGCAAAATTTTGTGAATCACCATGAGATCTAATACAAGGCTGGATATATTAGAGATAAAAACTGAAACCTATTCTTGAAAACTGAAAATATACTAGCGTAAGTAGCAGAAAACCCTAAATTCCATAAGATACCAAAATTATCTCTTTTTGGGGCTGAATAGGAGTTTTTCCTCAAACCATGGTCCCTAAATGGAGGTGTGAGGCAAAATCCACCTATTATCGGCCTTTTTGGTATTCCTTTATCTCCCTAAAGCTACTGCTAAAGCTATGCACAAATGGAAGCAAACTAATCAAATTCACCACTACTTGCAATGAAACAATTCTAAAATTAGTTCAACAATTAATCTATGTAATAACCTAAGCAGACGAGTACAATAAGAGGAACCTCTGATACTAGGGTTGGTCCCTAACCCAAGAGCTTCAACCCTTTGATTCAACTCAGTGCTGGATCAAGGAAATTCTCATTATCATTATCATATAAAAGAAAATACATATCAATGTTTTACCACAATCCTTTAACTCGAAAATTCTTAGTGTTCTTACATAAAAAATCTAAATCCTAATGAGGCTCTAGGCCTCCTTATATATACAACTGAAGTCTCCAAAAACTTCCTTAAATCTAGGGAGCCTTGGTTCCCAAACTCAAGATGAATTGGTCCTTAATTTTCACTCGCTCGACTGCCCATGATCTCCATGACTCGGCTGCTTCCAACTCTGAGCTAGTGTGATTTGATTGAGGGATATTTGAATGAATGGGGATTTAATGAGGAAGGGCCATCTTCTATAATCTCTCCTTCTTGTCTCATTCGAGTTCCTACACCTTAATTAGCCAAAATTTCCATGATTTTCTCTTAAAAACCTGTAATCAATGCACATTAGACCACTGAACATAACGTCTTACTTTTACTCATCTCATTAAGCAAAATATGATTAAAACATGTAAGAAATTATGAGAAGGGTTTATTTTAGTAAGCTTGGAGATATATTAAGGTCCATATAGTTACCCAATGATGAGGCACATCACCACTATCTCATGAATATTTATATAACTATTTAGAAACTATTGACCTTGGCAAATGAAATTGAAGCATTCAAAACACATAGACAATGAACTGTAATTTTCAAAAAATCCAACCCTTTCTCCATAATTTTGATGAAATATATAGGAAAATACAATAGAGATTCAAATCCCCAATTTGTGGAAAGTATTAATTTCAATAACCATCAAGATAAAAAAAAAATGGATCAAAAAACTCATCTTAAGTTTGCTCCCCAAGTTAAATTTGTTGAGTTGTTGACTTGCCATTTTTATAGGAAACAAAATTTTGAAAAATCTAGAAAATTCCTAAAAATAGGGTCCAAAGTGCATTCGGATATTCTAAACCATGAATCCTCTTCAAAAATAGAGGGATTATTTTGTTAATTGATCCATTATCTCCAAAAAACTCGTGGTTTTCCCAAATTTATCTCCATATGTTCGGAAACCACTTTTGAAAACAATGACTAAAACAGGAAAATACAAAATTACAAATTTGTAAACTAGGCCTCAAACATTCCTATGTAGTTTCTAAACCATGAGGTATGTGTAAAATATGAAAGAGGATTTCTGAAATAATCCTTTTTAGAACACAAACCTCCTTTTATCTTTTAAAATTCATTACCATCTACTTAGAGTATTTGTTTTAACATAGCAACTAAAACATGAAAAACAATGTTTGTAAGCCTGTTATTTCAAGGATGTCTTTCCTTATGTTAACTCATACTCTTTTAGCAACAAAAATATCTAATATTTGACCATAGTATACTAAAAAATAATTACTTTTTTATGATTAACCGTGAGTAAGCCAAAATGTCGAACATCCTTTAGAGTTTGGTGCAACAAAATTAGGGTTTATGTCATACTCTATCTCCTGGAGTCAACTGATCACTTCTTTATGTTCTCTAAAAATTTAGCAAGGATTTACAACTTATCTTGACTCCTTGTCACCCTCCTCAATGTCTTTTGTGAACTTTATCATTTTTTAGGGTTTTGCTTTTGCTCTTCTCAACATACTCTATTTTTCTTTTTGATTTCTTAACTTCTAGAACCTGCCCTATTGTTTCTTCTTTATCCAGGATGATGATTGCTTCTTTTTATTTGGGATTCATTTTGGCCTTTAATTTCAAACTAATCTTGTTAGTAGGTCATGTGTGAGGCCTCTTACCCAAAACCCTAACTGTCTCGACTTCCTTATCTTATGCTTTAATTTCCATTTACCCTTTTTTTCTTTGCGATCTCTTGTTTTATTTCCTCCTCTTCTAAATTCCTTTGTTGGATTCTTTGGCTTCTATTTCTTCATTCATAAAACTCAAACTCAACCTCTGGCATTTTCATAGGGACCTCTTCATGTTTTTGAACCTAGGGTTGGCTAGATTCTCCTTTGGTTTCATGAGCTACAACTTGAGAAGGAACTCTATTTTGGCTTCTCATTATGGTCTGAACTTAAAGAGGAACACAGAAAATTACAGAGATAACCATATACACAAAGATGCAGCGGAAATAATACTTCATTTCATTAATGGAAAATATTGAAATATGCATACAACCAGAAATGGAAATAAACCAGCTAGGGCGATGGTAGCTTATCTCTGAGAAGAGATGTGTGGCTACATGCCTCTGAACTGTGTTACAATGACGCTCGAAGGCATATTTATTGTTGAGAAACAGTGGAAAACCCTTCACATTCCAAAACCTAACCCTAGAAGATGAAACGCCAAATTGTGGGCCCCATGTTTGGGTAAGTTTGTACATCAACTTCCCGGGGTCGCGAATTGGTCGTATTATCTCCGTTTGATGTGCATGAGAGATCTCTCCGAGGACTATGATGGAAAAGACAAATTTTTGACAAAAAAATTGTTGGCGGTAGATTTCCCAAAAAACGTCGTTTAGGGCCTCAAAACGGCTCCGGAAGTTTAGGACCCGAAAAAGTGCTAAAAATAGTAAAATGTGCTATAATTAAGGAAACTGAAAAAAACTAAAAGAAGCACTAGAGGGGATCCAAGTGGAATTAGCAGGTGGCCACCAATATCCACCTGGATCATTCCTCCCCCCTTAGGAAGCAATGGTCCCCATTGCATTGAGTTCCTCCATGAGATGAGGAAACTTCTGCTGCACTTGGTCCCTGGTGAGCCACTTGCCCTGGTGAAGGAGTTGTCCTACTTTGACAACTCGATATAGTTGGATATTCTACTAGTAAGTGTGCTTGATCTGTGTGTCCATGATCCGATCAGTTGCAGCTTGTTCCATGCAAGCTGGATTTAACTCTGTGGGTGTGAGTTGTTCTGCAATGTCGGACGTGTCTAGTAATGGTGGAAAGTATGGTCGAAGGAGTTCGACATTGAACACTGGGTGCAGTCCAAGGAATGCGGGAATGCTGAGCTCAAATGCATTGTCTCCCATAGTCTTGGTAATGGCGTAAGGACCATATCGGAGTGGTTTGAGTTTCCGATAGGCTCCGGTAAGGCGTTCCTTTTGCAAATGCAACCAGACTTTATCACCCACCTGAAACTTGTGTGGCACCCGATGTTGATCATGTTGTTGCTTGTACTTAGCATTTGATTTCTCCAGAATGTCATGGACCTGCTGGCGAATATGTTGGATGTGCTCAATGAAGCTATTTGCCTTATCTGTTTCGGACTGGACATGAGAAGAATCTACGTGGGTAGCTGCAAATGGCATGGCCATATCAATGGGACATAGTGGCTGGAATCCCAAGCCCACTTGAAAGGGGTTGTGGCCAGTTGAGCTATGGAGAGCTCGGTTGTAGCCATTCTGAGCATAGGGGAGGCTCTCGTCCCATGTGCGTGGATGCTTTGAGCTGTACATGCGTAGAATGTGTACGATCATCCTGTTGAAAACCTCTGTCTGGCCATCAGTTTGAGGATGGAAGGCTATGGACTTAGTGAGTTTGGTGTCCAGCATCAACCAGAGACTAGACCAAAATGTACTGAGGAACCTGCTATCTCTATCTGAGATGATAGACTGTGAGATCCCAAATTGTACCCACACTCGTTCAAAGAAGAGTTTAGCAGTGGCTTCTGCTTTGATATTCTTCTTGCAGGTCGCCATAATGGCCATCTTTGAGAACTTGTCGATGACCACAAAACCAAAGTCATTTCCATGCTTAGTGGAAGGAAGGCTTGACATGTAATCCATGGAGATGGATTCCCAAGGCTAACTAGGGGTAGGCAGCGGGGTATAGAGGCCTTGCTTTTTGATGGTCAGTTTGGCAATGGCGCAGGCAGTGCATGATCTGATGTACTTCCCGACATCCTGTCAAAGATTCAGCCAATAGAAATACTTCTGTAGTACTGCCACCGTTTTTTCGACCCTAAAATGCCCAACAACCTGACTGTAGTGTGCTTCCCAAATCATCTTGGTACGCTCGCTTGAAGGAACACAAAGGTGACCTAGGTGGCATAACAGGTTGTCCTGGAGTTGAAAATCTGGAACATGCTAACCCTCCAAGAGGGTCTGGTATGTGTGGCCAAATTCCGGGTCGATTTTGTAGAGAAGTGGCCAATCAGAAGTCTCGTGCCCACAAGAGTTGAGCACGGTGGTTAACACCATGATCGGTGGTCGACTGAGGCAATCTACAACATTATTAGTGTTGCCCTTCTTATACTTGATATTCAAATGGAACTGTTGCAGGTATGTGGATCACTTCTGATGGTGATCATTCTGCAATTTCCCTTGGGTCTGTATGAACTGCAGGGGTCGGTGGTCTGTGTGGATGATCGTTTCCTTCCCCAAAATGTAATGCTTCCATTGTCGGCAGGCCTACACAATGGAATACATCTCTTTATCATAAGTGGGGTACTTCCGGACTGTGTCTGAAAGTGTTTCACTGTGATATGCCACTGGATGTCCCGTGTTGAGTAAGGACTGCCCCAATAGCATAGTCAGAGGCATCTATCTCGACCTCAAATGGTTGTTGTAAATCTGGTATCGCAAGCACTGGTTCCGTGCAGAGGCGATCTTTCAACTCTATGAATGCCTTCTATTGAGATTCAGACCAAAAGAATTTTCCTTTGATCCTCCCTTGGTGACTTGACTCAAAGGCTAAGTGATATGAGAAAACCCCAACACGAACCTGTGGTAGAATTTGGAAAGACCTAGAAAGTTGTGGAGCTTTGTCAGAGTGGTTGGAGATGGCCAATCCCGAATGACTTGGATCTTGGCTGGATCCACATGCACCCCCTGTTCATCAATAATGTATCCCAGATACTGAACCTAGGTCATGCCAAAAGTGCATTTCTCCAAATTGGCACATAGCTTGTGTTGCCGTAGTGTTTGGAGAACCTGTCGGATGTGGTGGAGGCGCTCTTCCCAACTCTGGCTGAAGATCATAATGTCATCCAAGTATACTACTAAAAATGAGTTGGTGAATGGCCGCAAGATGTCATCCGTTAGCCTCATGAAAGTTGCAGGAGCATTCATCAACCCGAAAGGCATAACCAACCATTCGAAAAGGCCTTCCTTGGCTTTGAAGGCAGTCTTCCACACATCAGAGGGTTCAATTGGCACCTGGTGATATCTTGACTTCAGCTCGATCTTGCTGAAATATTTTGCCCCCTTTAGTTGGTCCAGGAGGTCATCAATCTATGGGATTGGGTACCTATTACGAATAGTGATCTTGTTCAGCAGGAGATAGTCAATACAAAGTATCCAAGTCCCATCATTCTTCTATACCAACACAATTGGGCTCCCGCAAGGCGATGAACTCGGACGGATGTGGCCTTTCTGCAGCAGCTCCTGAATCTGCCTCTTGATTTCATCATTCTCCAAAATGAAGCGCCGATAAATTGGTCCATTGGGTAGCGGCGCACCTGGGGTCAGATCGATGAAGTGCTTGACCTGATAGTGTAGAGGAACCTCTACAGGGGAGGTGAAGGTGTCCTCGTACTCCTCCACGACCTTGTCCATCTATAGTTGTCATGCAGAGGGGCCCTGTCTGGAGGCTGTGGCCACCATATTCTTCTTTCCTTGAGGGTGTATCATCAGGAAATCAAATTTTCTAGTTTTGGAAATGAGCTTGCTACATTGTTTTGCAGTAATCAAAGAGATGGCAGTAGACGGTGCTACCTCTGGTATCATGTACAACTGATTTCCCAATGTAATAATAACAACACAGGGCCTTGATTCATACACAGCATGTCGCTTCCAGAAGTATGGTTGTCCTAATAATACATCACAAACTTCAAGGGGAGAAATGTCACACAATACCTCATCTGTGAAGGGCTTGATGTTGTATGGAAGGCGACACTGTTGGCTCACACGAAGATCCCGTCCTTGGTGTAGCCACCCGATGTTGTACGGTTGTGGATGTGCTGTGGTCAGTAAGCCCAACCGCTTCATGACCTCTGCAGAAATGAGCTTCTTTTGGCTCCCGCTATCGACAATGAACTGTAGCGGGGAGCCCCTTACCCACATCTAGGAGTGGAAGAGACGCTCCTCTTCCTCTGGATCTTCGGGTTCATTTTTCTGGATCTTGGCAGTAGCAACAGTGGCGTTGGGATCCGCATCAATGATTTGCTTCCATTTGTCATTCCCCTTGTCAAGTTCTGACTCAGAGTTGGAACCTGCATCTGATTCTGAAACCTTTAGCTCAGCCACCAGTGACTGCTTTGCCCGACACTCACTTGTGTTGTGAGTAAAGCTCTTATGGAACTCACACCATTTTCCCGTGTCCTTTTTCGGCTTTGCGGCACTATTCTTTGCTTGTATCTTTGGTGGGTTGTCTTGGGCTGCCCCGCCTTGGCTTTGTCCTTTGTTTTGTGGTTTCGGGGCACCTTTCCCTTGCTTTGGATTCGCAGATCCAAAGTCTCACTTCTTTTGTTTAAACTTCTGCTCGATTTTGACGGCATATCGGTATGCTATGCCGAGAGAGGAGATGCTCAGGAATTCCATTTCTTCCTGGATGTACTTGTGTAGGAAGCCACGGTATTTGAGTATCAAATGCTACTCTGAATCCTTGATACCCAACTTCGTGCGAAGGGTATGGAAAAGATTGGTGAACTCCGGCACATCTTGATCCCTTCCCTGCCTCAGCGTGGTCCACTTTATGTATTCATCCTCATAGCTTCCAACAGGGCAGTATTGCTCCTTAATGGCATCCCGTAATGAATTCCAGATGGGTGTGGTTGAAAATAGCGATCCTGTACTTTCATCCTTCTGCTCGCAGTAGGTTTCCTACCAGTCCTTGATGTGGGGGGCTTCTTTGAGAAGAGTGAAAACAATATTTTCCCGACTCTAAAATTCATGAACAGAAAAATAACCCTCCAGCAGATTTAACCATTTATCTATGGCATTTGCATCTATCTGACCCTCAAATATGGCGATTTCAAAATTAACTTGTACCTTAAAGGGCGTGGCGTTTCCAGAGTAGCTGCTGGAAGCCAATGCGTCACTTTTGGGTAGCCGCTAAAGGATTTGAGCAAAGTTGTCCATCATTGCGTTCTGTTGTCACTCGAGAGCTTCTTCAAGAAAGATTTTGATAGGATCTCCTGCTCCCTTGTCTTTCTTCTCATCCGCCATGGGAGGCCGTCAGGATTTGCGAGCCTGGTCTTGCAAAGGTTCGACCAGCTCAAGCCCTAACTCCTTATATCCCGACCTCGTTGGGGACATGCAAAGAAAAACAGAGAAAAAGCAGACCGCTCTGATACCACTGAGCCGGACTTAAATAGGAACGTAAAAAATTATAGAGATAACCATATACAAAATATATAGCAGAAATAATACTTCATTTCATTAATGGAAAATACTGAAATATGCTTACAATCAGAAATGGAAATAAACTAGCTAGGGCGATGGTAGTTATCTCTGAGAAGAGATGTGTGGCTACATGCCTCTAAACTGTGTTACAATGAGGCTCGAAGGCCTATTTATTGTTGAGAAACAATGGAAAACCATTCACATTCCAAAACCTAACCCTAGAAGATGAAACGCCAAATTGTGGGCCCCGTGTTTGGGTAAGTTGGTACATCAACTTCACGGGGTCGCGAATTGGTCGTATTATCTCCGTTTGATGTGCATGTTAGCCCGTTGGAAAGATCTCTACAACGACTACGAAAAAAAAGATGATTTTTTGACTAAAAAATCACTGGTGGTAGATTTCCCAAAAAACATCGTTTAGGGCCTCAAAATAGCTCTGGAAGTTTAGGACCTGAAAAACTGCTAAAAATAGTAAACTGTGCTATAATTAAGGAAACTGAAAAAATTGAAAGAAGCACTAGAGGGGATCCAAGAGGAATTAGCGGGTGGCCACCAATATCCACCTGGATCACATTACATGCCCAAACTGACTCATTTGCAATGCTCCAAGACTTGAAAACACCTTTAATGACCTTGAAATAACCTAATAGAGGACTGCAAGATGAGTAGCAACCTTTCTGCATTCGAAAACTGTAAATCTGGGTTTGCTTGAAACACCAGTTTTAAGAAAAACAGGGTAAACTAGGGTTTGATCTTACACAACTCAAATGGGCTCAAAAATGTTGGAAAATTTCACATCATGCATGAGGAGGACCATTATTTCATAAACCGCCATTTGAGTGTTAGAAAATATGACTTATTGGGTCATAAAACAAGTTCTGAATTTTTTCGAAAAGTGATATGAAAACATTTCGTAGCACCGAGCTGTAAAAACATTTCGTAGCACCACCTAGTTTTTTGCTATAGGTAAAATCACTAAGAGAAATTTTTCATAGAATTAGGGTTAAGTAAAAGAGCTTTAGTGACACATTTCCCTAGGCTTAGAAAACCTTATAATGAATACCACACCCTCCTTTACATGATTTATGACTTCCAAAAAATATGGAATAACATCATTGACTTGAAATGAAGGTGTAAACTTTGTGCTAATAACCTTAAGGATGAGAAGACGAAAGTTTAAATATTTTTTAGTGGAATTCCATTAGAATTCATTGATCAGATTGAGTATGATAATCCTTGAACATTGGAGGAATTAATTGGGAAGTTGAATCACTATTATGAGTAGTCAAAGTGCAAGACTAATCCTAAGTGTGAATAGAAAGGCATTGAAAAGACTAAAGGAAAATGGCCTTTGAAGTGCGAAAGACCTCAAGATGTAGGTGAGAAAGAGAATGTGGCCCCTTACAAAGAGTTCAGTACAACAGAGAAGGGGCATGGATCTCAACCTGGAGAGCAACCTAATAAGGGAAATGGCAGAGAACTGTTGGAGTGTTGGATATGTGGCAAGGATCACCACAAGAAATATTTTTTGTTGTATCAGTGTGGTAGACTTTAGATATATAGTGCTCAGGAGGCATATACTATTTGGGATGATGGTCATAACATTACTTGGATCTATGCAACATTTGATAACAAGTAAGACAATCACCAGGCATCCATTATTGATATGGAAGGTAAGCTCTATGATTGAGTTATTTCGATTTTGATTGATCTTGTTTCTAACTATAGTTATGTTAATCCTATCCTAGTGGATAAGTGTGGCTTTAGTAAAGAAGTGCATGCAAATTATTAGTTGGTGTAGTTGGTTACATGTACTAAGAAAAGAGTCCATCATTGGGTAAGATCTTGTGCATTTGAGATCAATGGTATGCCTACATCAAAACATCTAGATGTGCCTCCCTTGGGTTTTTACAATATGCTATTAGGTATGGATTGGTTGTACCTTAATAGGACTAAGGTGTATTGTTACAAAAAGTCTATTGAGTGCTTGGATGATGATGGAGAGAAAATAATTTTGCAGGGTAAGAAGAAGCCTACATCAGTGAGAACAATTACATTTATGAAGGAAAATCATAGTTGAAGGAAAGGGTGTGTATGGCTTTCAGTGCATGTTTCTAGTGACAAGGGGAAGGATGTAGGATGCTGAAGTCTTGGAGAGGTATCTAGTTTTACAGGATTTTGAGGATGTATTTCCAACAGAGATTTTAGAGTTAGTTCCTCATAGGTAAATGGACTTTTCTATTGAGTTGGTACCAGGAGCAACACCAAAAGCAAAAGAAACTTACAAGATGAGCACTCCAGAGTTAGTGAAACTAAAGTTGTAGCTTAAGGAAATGCTTGATAAGGGATACATTAGGCCAAGTCTATCACCTTGGGGTGCACCATTATTGTTTGTGAAGAATAAGGATGGTACTCTCAAATTTTGTATTGAGATAGGTGAACAAGGTGACAATCAAGAACAGGTATCCTTTGCCTCAAATTGATGACTTATTTGATCACTTAAAGGGAGCAACATTGTTCTCAAAGATTGACTTGAGATCGGGATATCATTAGGTATGCATCAAATAAGAGAACATCTACAAAACATTATTCTATACTAGGTATGGTCATTATGATTTTGTAGTGGTTTAATTTGGTCTTACTAATGTTTAAGTGAGTTTATTTGATCACTTTCATAAGTTTGATGAATCGTGTGTTGAATCCTTATCTAGACAAGTTTGTGATAATACTCTTAGGAAAAATACTGAGAGAGGGGGGGTGGGGTGAATCAGTATTTTAAAAATTACTTCAACTTTGCTTTTCTTATTCCAATTTATATACGCAACTGTTATTCAGTGAACCCATGTATGTACGTGACTATGATGAAAGAAAATTGTGTATATCCATTCAACCATCTTTACATATAATTGTTAATATTTAACAAGTGCATCATTACTTGATTAAAACATGTATTAAGAAGAAGCTCTAAGAAGTAGAGAGAAGATAGATCATCAACACATAAGAAACACATCAACACATATGCACATGAATATTTTAGGTGGAAACCCAATGGGAAAAACATCGTTGTCATCATCTTTGTCTTCCTTTTAAAAATAAAATAATCTTCTTACAAACTTGTATTGGTGTAGAGTTTAACCAGTATGCAGGCTCCTACCTACAGAAGGCTACAACCTTCTCTCATTTTCCATCTCCTACTGGAAGGGAGCTACAACACCCTTTCTAAATAATACTATCCTCAACTCTTTATGGATCACTTTTCAGAATGTTTCAAATTGGATCCACTTTCAACTATTCTGAAATCAATTATGGAAATAATAAACCAACTGAATCATCAAATATACTAATGCAACTAGATCAAACTATATCAGAACAAATCATGCCAATGCTTAACCACTCATCAATATACCATGCCAAACACTATCAGCCATCACAAAAACTAGTTGTTGCCACTGAAAACCTTAATCAAGCATACATTAGATTATATACACTATTTTTCTTAGTCATATCTATGTTTGTAGGTGCTTATCTTGAATATTACCCATATATAGATTTCAAAAATAGTGAATCACTATCACAATGAAACAATCAATGTATCACATATTAAACCCATCACAGACCACATAACCAAATACAGATCATTATATAGTAGCATCAACACTTAGTTAATATTTCATTACACAATCAGTTCAACCGAACCAGTACTGTCAAACACAAATCATTATGAGAGAGACACCATATGTAGGTTTTAAACCCGTACAGAAATTACCTGCATACGAATTCTAAATCACAGGAAAAATAAAAATGCGAGAGCACAACACATAAAACACGTATACACAGAGATTTCCCACTGGATCCCAAAACCGGGACTACCAGCTTGATTTTTCATTATGTTCCTT
>APFE030835644.1:66343-158629 GCA_000404065.3 Pinus taeda | reverse complement strand
TTCTTGTGGAGTCTTATCCTCCAACGCTGATGAAGGGGACCTGTTGACCAAGTAACATGCAGTATCCACCGCCTCTGCCCAGAATTCCTGTCCTAACCCGGCACCACTGAGCATGCTTCTTGCCCTTTCCATCAACGTCTTGTTCATTCTTTCTGCGACTCCATTTTGGTGAGGTGTATATGGAGTAGTCTTCTGCCGTGCTATACCACACTTCTTACAAAATTCTTCAAATTCCTTGTTGCAGAATTCTCCACCATTATCTGTCCTCAATACCTTTATCTTCTCTGTCTGATTTTCCACCAGAGCCTTAAATTCTTTAAACTTATCAAACACTTCAGATTTCTTCTTAAGGAAATATATCCATGTATTCCTTGAGAAGTCATCTATAAATGATACATAGTACACAGACTTACCCAGTGATGGAACCTTCACAGGTCCAAACACATCACTGTGCACAGCTCTAATATCTGTTTCGTCCTCTTACCACCAGAGGGGAAACTCACACGATTCTGCTTCCCATATACACAATTTTCGCAGAAATCAAAATCAAAATCCAGAGAGCTATTACTCATACCTTCTACCATACCTTTACCATGAAGTATTCGAAGGCCCTTCTCTCCAATATGTCCAAGCCTTTGATGCCCCAACATGGTCTTCTCTCTAGAGACCACTAGATTTTCTGCTCCATTTTCAGGAACCATAGAACTATTGCACCCGTCAACAACAGTGCTACCTTGCAGCTTGTAGAGAGTTCCAATCTGAACTCCTCGCATCAATACCAGTTCTCCTTGAACCATCTTGCAGGTATCCTTCTCGAACACTGTCTTTACACCTGCATCATCCAACTTTCTTACAGAAATTAGATTTCTGGCCAACGAAGGAATATTCATAACACCCGTAAGGGTTCTAACGCTTCCACCTTGCAACTTCAACTTTATTTTTCCACGACCAATGATTCTAGCCTTCCTATCATCTCCTAAGAAGACAGCACCACCATCATATTTCTCATACTCGCAGAACCACTCTTATGGGAGTGAAGTGAAAGGATGCACCTGAGTCAATCAACCATGCCTCATGATCTACATGTGTACTTGAAGAAGCCAAGTACACATCCCCACCTTCATCTGAGGTGTTTTCGTGTCTGCAGAAGGAGCATCATCAGATCCTTTTGCTTTATCAGGAGCTTTAGATTTACACTCCCTTCTGAAGTGCCCTTCCTTTCCGCATTTCCAGCACACCACCTTTGTAGGTTTTCTGGAGATTTAGATCTCCCTCTAGATTTAGATATCCCACTCGATGACTTATTTTTTTTCTGTTCTGGGACCGTCCTCGTACAGACAAGGCATCACCATTCTGGTTGTCCATATTTTTCCGTCTCATCTCCTTCGTCAGCAAGGCTGAGACTATTTCATCAAACTGCAAAGCAGTTGCATTGCTACCTATTGCAATAACCAGACTATCCCACGAATCTGGTAGAGAACACAACAAACTGATGCACTTATCTTCATCTGAAATTTAATATCAACAGATGATAACTGACTTACCACAGTATTAAACGCATTCAGATGCTCTGTCACCGAGTCTCCATCTTTCATCCTCAGGTTATACAGCTTTTTCTGCAGGAATAGTTTATTCACCAGAGACTTAGATTGGTACAAAGTCCCTAACTTGTCCCATAGAGCCTTTGCCGTAGCTTCCCCTGATACATTCAGTAATACTGAATCTGAGACACACAATCGTATTGTGCTCTTTGCCTTTTGATCCAACTTCTTCCATTCTTCATCGGTCACTCCCGTTGGTTTGGTACCCAGATCTACCGCGATCCACTGATCTTTATCCACCGACAGATCCTCCATCTTGAGTTTCCACAACTCAAAAATCTGACCATTGAGCTTCTCAATCTCTATATTTCTGCTGCTGGCCATCTTCTTTCACCACCAGAATCGATCTCGTAGATCTCCCACTGAATAGGGTCTACCACAGGCCTGAGCAAAACCCCTCAGCAACAAAGGCATCCCCTTGAAGCCAAAACAGCTATGATACCCAATGTAGGTTTTAACCCCGTATAGAAATTACCTGCATACGAATTCTAAATCACAGGAAAAATAAAAATGCGAGAGAATAACACATATACATAGAGATTTCCCATTGGATCCCAAAACTAGGAATACCAGCTTGATTTTTCATTATGTTCCTTTCAATGTTACAATACATATTTATACATTCTGAAGCATCCAATACCATGGACCGAAAACCATCGCGTCCAAAACCATGGACCAAAAACCATCGCATCCAAAAAACATGTGCGAAAATCATGCACAAAACCATAGGTGGGTCCGCCCAACCTAACATAGGGTCTGCCCAACCTAAGTGGGGTTACGGGTACCCCTCAAACCCCCTGTTAACTATTTGGGAAGAATATAACACAAACCAAAATGACACACAACAACAAACATAACTGAATTGATCAACCATCATTAACAGTTCATGCTTCAAAACCCTAGCAGTTGTATGTGGATCTTATAAAGAAATCCCACGTATGTATGAATTTTTAATACTTGACACTTGCGTATATATTCTGAATTTTTGTAGAATATATATGCCACCTATTGGCTTATTAGCACCTGACCTAGGTTCAGAAATGTTTAGCCAAACAAATCCTAAAACTACTGGCCCTTTCGACAACAGTGCGCAGAGTGCGAACTAAGGTCTCATCCGAGATAGTATGGGAGGGTGCTGGAACAAAGTTTCCACACCCTAGGGATGTCTTGATGAGGTCTGGAAGGTCACGAACCGATCTTTCGCACTTGTACTATTTCGCATAGCTATTCGACCTTTGTGTAGCCCTAGTACAAAGCACGAAGAGGCGCTATCTATATCCCTTCCTTAGTATGTTTTATTATAGATCTGACTTAATTCAGTAGTCTTTAGCAATCATTCAATATTCATAACAAGTGCACACAAACATAAGCCTTAAAGAGATGCATAAAACCCTAACAAAAGAATAAGCATATCTACAAGCAGATGCACTATATTTCAGAAACACTTATCTTTTATTAAACTTCTTGTTCCAGTACAATCCAATTCCTTCCTACGCACTCAACTATAGGGGTTCGTGCACACAGCTGCAGACTCTACCAAGCCTCTGCGTGCACAGCTGCAGAGCCTACTCTTACTACTACCACATATGACTCGAACTTACAGACTCAGAGTGAATATCCCTTTCAAAACCCTATACACTTAAGATCCAAACAAAGCTTTTCAAAAGCTGACTTCTACATCTAGAGCCTTGCTCTATTTATACATTCCCATGGTCTGCGGATGATAGGCAGGCCGACCCACTTTCTATTATCTTACATTATTTTTGGGTAGACAACCCTTTGACTTGACTTATTACAATTTGTGCTCCACGCACTTCGCGAAGTCTTTACAATACCATTACCCAAAATTGTGGCCTTTAAGCCCCAAAACCATTACGTGGGGGATCCGCTACCCAATAGGCCCCCAACACAATCATTGTGACTCATCCTGAGTCACCCGGCTAGTGTGATGATCTTCGCACGAAGTTCATCCAATAGGCTCTGCACTTCGCTTATGTCCATAGCACATTCTTCTGTTGTCTGTTATACCCATTATGCATGTATCTTTGATGTTTCGTTACTAGGTACAATTCCTTGCCTGAGTGCATATATGCCCTACATGTGTGCCAGTTTTCCCTCGATCTTAGTGGTGACCATGAATGCCTCCTTGAGCCAAGGCTGGATGTGTTCTTTAAGAACTGCTTCTTTTTTATGCACGACGTCCACCTGGGCCTTTAGAGCCTAGGCCTCCCTCGTCTTGGCCAGCTGCTGAGTAAGGGTGACCATCTACGCGGTCCCCCAACATTGTCATAAGCCTGCTGCAACTCCCGTGCTTATGTCTCTAGTAGTTGGAGCGTTGGTTCTTCCTGCAGTGAAGTGAGGGTGACGAGTGACTTATCTAGCAAGCTAGTACAATCTTGTATGGCACGCTCTATTGCTTTCAACCCTGCTTGAATGGCATGGTGTTATTGCTCTCTGACCTCCGACGGTGTAGAGGGTTGTGCATTCAGCCTCAGCTCTATGATCTACAAGTTGACGTCCAACTGGATCCTCGTTGCTTCCTCCTTTGCCTCATGGAATCCAGTGGCCAATTTGTGGATCGGTATGCCTATTGGTAAGTATGATACCATCTCGAGATTAGGGACATGGCGAGATGCTTCCTTGACGATTTGTTCCAATTGCTGAGTATGTGCTACTAGTTTGTTGGAGTCTCAGTTGCTTGATGTTTATTCACTGTTCACTGAGCATCAGTACTATGCGTCCTTCCCTAGCGCAGAGCTCTGTTGTCGCTCCATCTTATAGTTGGTATAATATTTCTCGTGGGAGGGCAGCCAAGTTTAATCCAAGTCCCTTGAGCTGGCCTACGGCAGCTCTGTCCTCTACGTTTTCTACTGTCAGTGCTCTTTACGGCAGCGTGATAGTATTAGCCATTTTGGCCTACATCAATTACTCAATTGCTGGTGTACCCGTAGCCCCGTAGGTGGCTACCATTCGTTGTTGTGGGGCCCAAACCTGAAATTCCTGAAGTTGTGTCTTGAGTGCCCCCAACACAATCTGCTGCTCCATCATTACCTCCTGGAGGGCCTCCCTGGTGACTTCCCGAACTGTATCACCGATGTCGCATAGGTCACACTCGGTCAATGTGATAGGCTCCCCATCCAACTTGGATGCTTTGGTCTTCTTCCGTGGCCCTGTTCGTTCTGTCACGTGTGGCCATGTTAAGTGTGTAGAGGTTGTGCTTGGGTCCACGCCTTCTGTCGTATCATCTGCCCCATGCCCTATGGTCAAGTTTTAGCCTCTTTCTTCCTGTGTCATAGCAGTCAGTACTGCTGCTGTCTTTTCCACGGTGGCCTTTGCTGCCTCCTGGGACACCTGTACTTCTTCAACTAGCTATTCGTTGCATTTCTGTTGTGCTAGAAACTTGGTGGTAGCCTTCTGTCTTTGAATCTTTGTCTCATCACGCATCACCAAATCTGGTGCATGCCATTCTAGTGGCCATGTGTCGAGCACCACGAAAACAACATCATCTATTGCGATGAAGGGAAGTGTGGTCCACTTCTGCTCTGGATCCTTTCGTGCCCTGATATACACATGGTGCATATCCACTTTAAAGTGTGCAAAACTCTTCACACTGTCATATACCGAAGTGGATAGGCGTAGCCATTTGTTGATCCATAGTCGTATGCTCACCTCCATCAGTACCCAGAAGAGCTTGGTTTCTTGGATTCGTGTGGCATCCTTCGTCACCCTTAGCAATGCATATTTTGCTACCTCTGGCCAATCCTAGTCAAGGGGAGGAAACTGACTATCCTCAGGCAATTCGCTCGTAACCAATAGTATGGATAAGAGCAACCACGCATAGTGGAAGGTCTTACCCTGTTCTTGGGCCTCCCTGTAGTTTGTTAGGAATTCGTCGCAGAGGAACTATGCCCAGTTGAACTGTACCCCTTCTGCGCATTTCTCGGCTAGCGCGATGACCGTTGCCGATACCTCATTACCTCAACATTTTCTCATCACCTTTCCTGCCAACAACTGGGTGGCGATGCAGACCCCTTTGTCTAGAATACTAGTAATAACGTACCCCCTTTGTTTTTTCTCCAACTTATATTTATTTTTCATGGCCTCCGCAAGCGTCAAGTCTCCACTTGTGCCAACTATTTCCGCGAGGTCCCTTCCCACATAGGAAAGCCAAGAAATCCTATGATGAGTTCTGTCATGATGGGAATGGGCTCTTCCAGCCACAAGTACCTATCATGCACTAGGAAAAGTAGTTGCTTGATGACAAATATCGTTATTGGGACCCGATGAAAGTGTGGAATTGATAGGAGGTGGAGTATCCTGGCCTCCTCCACCTTGCGCAACCATGTCCATGGCTGCAGTGTTGTAACAACCCCTCCGTGCTTTGTTCCATCAACTCGCTAGTTTCCAAATGAGGAAACTTCTTACTATCTGTGAGGTCCTAGTCTTCACAATTCATAGTGGGAATGTGGTCCACAACCACTCCTTCGAACAGAACCCCCTCAGGGAGGGACCAGGTGTTAAGTGTGCTTTTAATGACATCCAAATATTTAGGTATCTTTACCCTCCCTTTCCACGGAGGGACATACTTTGGCAGTTTTGTTGTGGCACGTATTGGTTGGATGTCTTCTTCAATTTCTTCCTCTGGTTCCATCTCTTCGAAAAAGGTCGGAGGATCCTCTTCCTCATCATTGCTCTCAATATTAAATGTTTTTCCCTTTTCTTCCATCAACAGTTTACCAAACCGTGGGTTTCGTAGAGACATATGGACTAGTCCTGCTGCCTGTGGGTCCTTCTTGGGCCTCGGTGTTTGTGGCGATTTAGGGATTTCTGGTGCATCCCCTACTAGTGGCGTAGAACTCTATGGTGCTCCCTTGGTTGTTGACATGATTCTGATTAGGTACTCCTGATCCTTCGGCAATGCTTCAAACCATGGACTTGCTCTTACAACCTCCTCATTCATCAGGTTCATGCCTGCTTGATAACGTAACAACTCTATTCACAAAATGCCAAGGGATGTTCGATGGAGGGCCACCCGTGATTTATAGGCCCGTTGCAATTCAAAATCAACCGTCCCCCCATTTTCTGGCTCATTAATGCTATACTAGCGGTAGATTGTTTCAAATCTAGTTCTGACTTCATGTCTTAAATGCCCACTGCCCGCTTCTTTTCACCTTAACTCGGACGTCTTGTCATGAACAATGACACCAACGGTCAATTCCTTTTGTATCCAATCAGTAACGTAGCCCCTTCTACGTGACTACGTACCCTTGGGACGTACCGACCCTATGCGCACCCCTATTGTCGCACAGCTCCCCAACAGACTATTTTATAGCCCCACACTCTCTTTCAACTGTTTGGAGAGCTGAGACTATCTCCTCTTTGGCTAGTCAGGTGGTCGCAACCCCTTGGTGCACTGCTATCGCGTTTTGGCAAACAACTCGTGACATGGTCTCTATTATCGCCGCTATGCATGCTACTGGATGTGGCACACTTTCTTAATTTCCCTCGAGAGTGAGGTATGGCATCAACCACAGTATTCGACCAATTACCTTGCGGTCATACTCCTCCAATTCATCCTTAGGTTTGCGCATTTATGGCTGCAACGTTCCAGGTTTTTCATTTAGAAAGTCCTCCTTTAATTCCTTTTCTAGCTGTTTAATCTCCGCGTCCAGCATCATATTCTTCACTCTGAGTAGTGCCCTGTTTCTTTCTAGTTCGTGAAGTTGCACATTCCATTGCTAAATGGCTTCTTGAATCTCTTCATACTCCTCTTGGTCTTATGAGTTCTTCAGTCTGGACTTCGTGCACTGTTCTCTTTACCAACATTACTACATCCATGGCCTCCTACGGAGGTGCTTTAGGGACCTCAATTCTTATACCATTCTACACCCTCGGACTCGACTTCGAGGCCAGGTTCTTGCATAGCATCGTATATGCCCATCTGACTAGTGGGACACGTAGGTCCCCTTTTTTACATTGTATCCACTAACCCTTATTCATGACTTCACGTACCTTGGCAAATGCTTCCCCCCTTGCACCTAGTAGTGTGATCCTTTTCTTTGGCCAATGTGTCTTGTTTGGGCCTACGGCTATAATACTGCTACGTGCCAAAACAGTCTATTCTGTATACGTCTGTACCCATCGGCAAAGGTGTGCTTGCAAGCTATTCTACCCTTCTCCACCAATTTTCCTTAGATGGGGTCTTTCAAATTGTAAGTGCATCTTTCTTCTAGCTTTGCACCAATTTCCAATATTCTTCTGACGTATATGCCCCCATCGTACGGGTGTGTACGCAACACCCATTCAAGCAAATCGCACTACGGCCATTTGAGTATGGTACTTTCAACTTTGTCTAAGGATTCATACTTTTTTGTTACCCCCTCATCTGTTAGCATTTCCCTTGCCTCGGTCGTCACGCACCATAGTGATCGAATCATCAGGTTTCAATTTAGTGTTGTTACTTCATGATTCTACCAGCATTCTATTTCTTCATCTGAATCTGAAGTATAGGAACTATCATGCTCCCATGAGATTCTCCCATCTTTAGTTAGGTTCACTCGATACTGGTCTTGTGTTGTTATTTGGTAAATGCAATCCAACTCATCATCGATGTCACCATCACGCACAGGTTCAGTGTAGCGCACTCCTTTAGCTCGATCTAGTGGAACTACTACACGTAGGGACATTTTCTTGAAAATCATCTTTCGCTTCTTCAGGTTGATGACCCCATTTATATCTGTGGCCTAGTCTATCCCTAACAATGCGGGGTAAGGGTTACTGTCATCCACAATATCTATTACCTCAAAGTCTGTTTGCGCTTCGATATCCACTATTACCCCTTGCAATCTTCCCATGGGCAAGATCTTTTGTTGGTTCGCCATCCGTAATTGAATAGGAGACCACTATAACGCGGGCTTTCCCATGCGTTCCCATGTCTATTTTTGTAACACATTCGCGTCTGAACCCAAGTCTAAGATTACCTGATCCATTTCATACTCACCAATTTGTGCCATCAATCTCATTTCCCTCCCAGTGTGCAGTGCATGCTTTCACAGTTTCTAGACTACAAGCGGTTCACCCCATCCTGCGCACCTAGCTATAAACTCTTGTAGTCCTTTAAGTGCCTTATTGTCATGGAACAGTTTCATGCATATCTCTAAAAAGGTAGTTAGCGTAGAAGGATCCAGTCCTTTCTCTAGTTGATCCTTACTACCTGAAGTAGAGGCCTCTGCAAAGCTCTTCTTAGCTTCCATAAACATTTCCTTTGCGCGTTCTAAGTCAAACTTAGGTTCCTTTGTAGGAGCCTTGCGAACCCAGGTATCTTCCTTAGGCTACTTCCCCTTATCTTTCCTTGTGGTCATGCCACTTCTGAGCATCATGTTCACATTGGGGTCTTCTTCACGTGGTTCATACCTCATCATTTGGATATTTTGAGTTGGAGTAGGATGTAGTACCCCTTTTTCGTGCATTTGTGCGATCAACATCGGACAATCTACCATTTCATGATCAAACTACTCACAGTACGGACAAGATATTCTTGTTGGGTTGGTACAATCATGAGTGTAGTGCCCTAGTCCTCTGTAATTGTAATAGATTATTTGTCTGCGACCCCTTCCAAGCCCCATTCCTCCTCGTCCTCGACCTCACCCTTGAAATCCACCCCGCACTATTGCTGCGGCTGGATCAATGACTCATGTTTCTGTCTACATTCGATAAGCTAGGGTCCTATCCATCATTAGCTCATAGCTTTGACATTTCTACTCATTGTGGCCTGTTGATCTACAAAAATTACAATATAGTTGATGCATAGTTTGTGTGTACTTCTGCAACAGGTGATAGTTGTCCGTCGTGTGCTTTCCTCCCACCTGACAGATTGTGCACCAGAGTGCGAGTGCCAAACTTGGGCCCACCTGTGCCTCTGGTCTCAACGGCATTGGTCGCCCTCCTGCCAAATAGTTCACGAATACTAGATAGTGATCCTTATCATGGCCCTGGCCTTTAAATTTTACGCACCACACTTCTTCACACGCTTCTGGCTGGGGCGCCCTATCTTGCTTCAAACTCTGCAGCTCCAAGCATAGGTTTTGTAGTTGCGTGTGGATTTGTTGGAATCCCAACCCCAGATCCTGTATCGGTGTTTCATGCAACCTCATCACCATTTCAAATGCTTCTACCTGGGTTGAGATCTTTTGCTGTGATAGTGCCATCCTCAGGTTTGGTGTCAAAGACGCCACAAACCACACACGGTGCTGCGCATCCGTCAATGTCATACTAGCCTCGCGGATCATAATTTTCAACCTCTGATCCAGATCCCAGGGTGTGTCGCCTTGAAGCATTGCCATCTCCTTAAATGCGATGATCGACTGTGTTTCTGATTTCAGCCAGCTAAATTCTCTATTCAACACGTTCTGGATCTCCGCTATTCCTACATTTGGATGATCATTCGAGTGCTTAATATACCATGTTAGTGTGCGATCCTACAACACACTTACCAGTGTGGCCTTCTTAATGTTGTCATCCATGACCCCATGTGCTTTCCACACAGATCTTACCACAAACCAGAACTGATCCGAGTCCTCGTTCCCTACCCCTATGAATATGAGTAGCTTGATCATGCTTGCCATGCTAAATTGCGGGTTTGGTAGAGGTGGAGTGGTTGAATATGGAGGTGAAGTAGGTGAAGCAGGTGATGGCGTAAGTGGAGGTGCTAGATGCAGAATGCGATGCCTTATCAGATTGATCACACTTCTTGGGGAAACCAAAGCATGCTCTTCCTCGCTCTCTCGCAAAGGTGAAATTAAAGGATTGTTCCCTAACCCTTCGATCCCTTTGTAGATTTTTCCACTCTGCATTGCTCCACTCATTAATGTATTCACATAACCAGCTTTTCACATAACAACATCTTAATCCAGTATTAAGGGATTTGAGGTAACTACCTCGTGGTCTTGTGAGGAAACATCGTTTTGCTTTGCCATAACTCATGTTGTGTCTATTGTGAATTCAGTGATAAACCCTCCTATTATCCAGTTGAACCAATGGTTTACGGCCTGCGTGATCTTATCTTCTAATGCCTCTAGTCTGCACACTAACTCTAGTGTCCACACTATCGGTTGATCAAGCTTGCACCTTCCCTAGCTATTGGCTAGCCTCATGGTCCAATCATATAGCTCTAAAGAGAATGTCACGAAGAAGATCTTGTGGATTTCCATATACATGTAGTGATCCAGCCACCTCTTCTTGGATATCTACAGGGTTTCGTTTTCCTGTATTACAAACTTGTGAAGCTTCTGATCTAACCAATCTTCAATTTCCTTCTTCGTAGGGTTCCATTGTTCCGACACCAAACATCCCTTAGGTATATCCTGGTCCCGACAACGAAACCATTTGTTGGCTTATTGGGGCCTGACCTAGGTTCAAAAATCTTTAGCCAAACAAATCCCAAAACTACCAGCCCTTTCGGCAACAGTCCACAGAGCGCGGACTGAGGTCTCACCCGAGGTAGTATGGGAGGGTGCTGGAACTAGGTTTCCTCACCCTAGAGATGTCTTGATGAGGTTTGGAAGGTCGTGAATCGATCTTTCGCACTTTGTATTGTTTCACACAGCTATTCGACCTTTGCGTAGACCTAGTACCAAGCACGAAGAGGCACTATCTAAATCCCTTACCCTTAGTATGTTTTATTATAGATCTAACTTAATCCAGTAGTCTTTAGCAATAATTCAATATTCATAACAAGTGTGTGCAAACATAAGCCTTAAAGAGATGCATAAAACCCTAACAAAAGAATAAACAAATCTACAAGAAGATGCACTATATTTCAGAAACACTTATCTTTTATTAATCTTCTTGTTCCAGTACAATCCAATTCCTTCCTACAGACTCAGCTGCAGGGGTCTGCACAGACAGTTGTGGACTCTACCAGACCTCTGCACACACAACGATAGAGGCTACTCTTACTACTACCACCTACGACTCGGACTTACAGACTCAGAGCGAATATCCCTTTCAGAACCCCATACACTTAAGATCCAAACAAAGATTTTCAAAAACTAACTTCTACACCTAGAGCCTTTCTCTATTTATGGCTAATTCACTTTCTAGTATCTTACATTATTTTCTAGCGGACAACCCTTTGACTTGACTTATTACAATTTGCGCTCCACACACTTCACAAAGCCTTTACAATACCATTACCCAAAATTGTGGGCTTTAAGCCCCAATACTGTTAAGTGGGGGATCCGCTGCCCAACACTGCCCTTATGAAGCAGATCTGCATATGTATGTGAACTATATGAATAAATCCTGCATACATATCTTCAATTACTAAATCATTCCTTCACTGCAATCACAAAGCCTATTTTGCAACCCTTACTTTCACATGTTCATGTTAGAGTATCATTACCATCACAAATTTATCATTGAATGTCATAATAATAAAGGATCAAACAAGCATGTTTATTATTCACTAGAATGGTTTCATATCTATTAAATCTGAACCTCCTTCAAGCTCCTTCGTGCGCACTTATTTCATATCAAACCCATTCATCAGTAACCCATAACTTGCACACCTAGGACTTTGATCTCCATCTCTTTATATAGCTTAGGAATTAACCAATACTTTAAGATAATGCTTTATTAATGTCGATGGTATTCTTTGACAGGATCAAATATTCATTTTCATGCTCATTACTATGGGTCAATACCATGGTAAAGACCCCTGGTATTGAGAATACCTAGGTGCGGAAACTGTACGCGACTTTGCTTCACCATACCCGTGTATGTACATAGTCTTTGTTCACAAAACCCACGTATATTTTCCAACTCTTTACCTTTATCATTCCTTTGTCTCAAAATTGATATTCCTACTCCAATCTCTTTGTCACATCTATACTATCCTGCATGCTCATCCTGCTACCATCATGTTGACATATATATGAACTAGGTTGCCATCAAGGACAACACATTAGTCATAATGCCAACAAGTTCCTCTTTTGGACTTGATGGAAACCACCTTGGTGTTTGGTTAACACCACCTATTAAGACCTGTAAACACATTTGTAGAGATTCCAAGCTTCTCTTCCAAGTTACCAAGAATTCTCCAAACACCAAGCTTATGCCCCCCTTTGACATCAAGGAAAATGGATGACCAATGCTAAATGAAGATTTATTCCCCCTTTGTAGAGATGAGCACTATGGATCTGATGTTGTTGAATATGAGCACGAAGCATGCCCCCCCTGAGCATATGTTGAAACTTCTAGAAGATATACAAAGAAGTACAAGATATTATGACTCAACCAAAATATGGACTTTCCTACCACCAAGGACTCATGCTTACATCCATCACCCAACATAATGGGGTTACATATTTGACTCAACATTACATTAAATTCCCAAAACAATGGGATTACATATATAATTGACTTGACTCCAATAGTCCAAACATGACTGAATTTTACAATTTTACATCATGGGCCTTTATTATTATATGACCTTTACATCAAGAGACAATTATGACCATCTAAAACCAAAATCAAAGACCTTAATAATGAGGTAGAAATACCATGATAGTCATCAAAAAACCATCATCCACCATATAAGAATTTGTTCTATGAGAATCTAACATCATTATGCAACAATGAATGCTTAAGAAATCATAATTCCAACAATGCACTATTAGAAATATAGCAAGTGACCCCCTTGAACCTATGCCATCTATTCACTGTTAAGACTGATGATATTCACTAGTAAAGTCATCAAAGAAACATCATCAATAAGTAAATCCATTAAAGAAACAATTTCATATAGCAACCATCATAAGCCAATATCACATCTAAGTTTCATTTGAGCAATAACAAAATGTAACGAGTCAACATCAGAAGTAGAGGACCAAAAAACCACTGACTGAAATATACTAAAATCTCTCCATGAGTCTATCCCATAGTTTCTTCTTCATAGAGAGACATATGCTAGTGTTAAGAACCAAACTCGTGTATATGTGCAGCTGTCCTTCATGGGGTCTGTGTACAGAAAATAAACTGCAAAATTTTCAGTCTCATCTTCCCCTAAACATGAAAATATATGCTAGATTGATTAATAAAGTGACGAGTCAGAGACCACTCCTACTTTCTGTCTGAGATATTCAAAGGGATCACATGGAAGTGCCTTTGTAAATATATCTACAACTTGTTCTTTTAAAGGAACATAGTCTAGTTTGACCTTCCGTTCAAGCACCTGTTCTCTTAGAAAGAGATATTTGATTGGAATATGCTTGGTTTTTTAGTGCGTGACATGGTTTTTAGAAATACTTATGGCACTAGTATTATCACACAATATAGGTATAGGTTGATGACAAGTGATTTGAATGTCTTGGAATGTTTACATCATCCATAGAAGTTGAGTACAACAAGATGAAACAACAACATATTCTACCTCAGTAGTAGATAAAGCAATGGAGCTTTGTTTTTTGCTAAACCATGATAGCATGAGAGGTCCCAAATAAAATGCTCTTCCACTAGTACTCTTTCAATCATCAATATTACCTTCCCAATCTGCATTTTTGTAAGCATGAAGTGCAAAATCTGCATCTTTGGGATACCATTGACCAAAATATTGAGTTCCTTGTAAATACTTGAATATTATCTTGACTACATGGAGATGAGTTTCTTTAGGATTCGTTTGAAATAATCAAATAATCCCAACTGCATGCATGATATCTGGTCTTGTGTCTATAAGGTAGAGTAAGCTTCGGATCATAGATTTGTATTTTGGTTGGTTTACTGAAGGAGAATCATCATGTGAACTAAGATTACATCCTGTTAACATTGGTGTGCATATAGGCTTGCAATATTCCATTCCATATTTCTTCAAGATCTGCATGAGGTACTTTGTTTTTGAGAGAAAGATATCATTCTTTGCTTAATGAACTTGAAGACCAAGAAAATATGTTAGTTCACCAAGTAAGGAAATTTCAAATTCTTTTTAAATAACTGAAAAAATCCCTTGACTCATAAATTCTTCATTTATTCCAAATATGATGTCATCTACATAAACAACAACTATCAAAAGTTTATCTTTATCCATCTTTATATATAGATTGTTATCTGTAGATCCCTTGGGGAAGCCTTGTTGTTTAAGATACCTGTCAAGACAATAATACCATGCATAGGGGTGTTTTTTTAGCCCATATAGAGCCTTCTTAAGTTTGCAGACAATATTTTTGTCATTTCCTAGAATGAATCCTTCACATTGTTCAATATAAACATGTTCTTCTAGGTCCCCATTTCGAAATCTAGATTTAACATCCTTTTGATATAACTTAAAGTTATGAAATCTTGAAAATGCAAGGAACATTGTTATGGCTTCAAGTCTGGCTATGGGTGAAAATGTTTCTTCAAAGTCTATTCCTTCTTGTTGATCATAGTGTTTGCATACGAGCCTTGATTTGTTTCTAATTACCTCTCCATTTTCATTTAGTTTTTTTTTTTTTCTGAATACCCATTTCGTCCCAATAACATTTTTATCGTGAGGTCTTGGTACTAGTTCTCACATATAGTTATTTTTCTATTTGATCAAGTTAATCATTCATTTCCTTAACCCAACATTCATCTTTTCTTTGTTGATCTACATTTTGAGGTTCAATTGTGGATAGCAAGGCTAGATAACTGGAAGTTCTAACAAGAGCTTTTTTTAGTTTGTACTCTAGCTTCCTTTTCACCTAGAGTTTCAGATTCTAGATGATTTTTCAGAACATACCTTGAAGGAGTCTTTTCTAATTCTTCTATGCTTTTAATTCCTTCTTCCAGTGCTTCATTAATTCCCTCTCCTACATCCTTTTGGCTTGTTGTAGGAACAAGTTCATCATCTGCTGGTGCTTCCCTTTTGGTACCTGTGGATGCTTCATCAATTACAACATCAATGCATTCACCAATATTTTGAAGCCTTTTATTATATAATTTATATCCTTCTCTTCTAGAGGAGTATCCAAGGATAATTCCTTCATCAACTCTAGATTCAAACTTTCCAAGATTATCCTTATTATTCTTTATGTAACATTTGCTTCCAAAAACTTTGAAATGTTTGATAGCTGGAGGCTTACCAAACCATAGTTCATGAGGATTTTTATCATTGTTTACCTGAATATGATCTTTGTTGAGGATATTTTCAATTGCATGTGATTATTCTCCCCATAAGGTGTTCCAAACTCATCAAGCATGGCACATGCCCTTTGTTGGATTGTTCTGTTCATTCCTTTTTCCACTCTATTTTGTTGAGGAGCTTTATCTATCGAAAACTACCTCTTGATACCATGTTATTCACAAAAGTAAAAAACTCATCTGATATAAACTCTCCTCCTCTATCAAATCTAAGAAATTTGATTTTTAAGTCTAACTCATTTTATACTAGAGCTTTGAAGACTTTAAATTTATCAAAAGATTCATATTTATGTTTTAATAAGCCAATCCAACACATCCTAGTAAAATTATCAATGAATAATATGAAGTATTGTTCACATTGAGGAGACTTATTTTTCATATGACCACAAAAATCAGTATGAATAAGTTCAAGTGGCTTACTTGAAGTACTTTCTTTAGCATTAAACTGAACTCTTATTTACTTACCAAATTGACATGATTTGCATCTGTTTTTTTCTGGCAGAGAGATGTTAGGTAAATCACGTACTTCTCCCATTTTTCTTGACTTGTGTAATTAAGTGAATCTTAGATTTCCCAATATTTTGTGCCAAAGCTAGATTTATTATGATTTTCTCAAGTAACAGTCCTCTTGTCCACCTTCAAAGACATAGACATTAGTTGGAGTTCTTGTTCCCTTTATTATGATACTACCTGTATCGAGATTTTGTACCATACAATTCTTTGATCTGAAAACAACCTCATGTCCTTGGTCACACATTTGACTAACACTCAACAAGTTGTCTTAATCCATCAACAAATAAAACATTTCCATCCTTGACCTTATCCTTTAGCAAAATAGTTCCTTTCTCTTTGATAGCAGTAGGTGAGTTATTTCCAAAGGTTATGTTCTTTTCTTTCTTTATTTCATTAAAGGACATAAACTTATCTTTATCACTTGTCATATGCTTTGAGCATTAACTGTCAATGTACCAAAATTTTTCTTGATCTCTTTCATACAAAGCTAAACCACAATTTTCAGATTCTATGGTTTTCTTTTTCCATATCTTGGATGTTGTTTCCCTTTGTTCATTCTGAAGACTTGGTCTCATTCTTCTTCTCATTATTCTTATGCATCCAGTTTCTATATGACCAAATTTATTGCGAAAGGAACATTCTATTTCATATTGGAGAGGTGAGAAAGTATTGTAAGAGTATTTCTTTAATCCAAACTCATTCTTTTGTTTTCTTGCTTCTCTAGTAATGATAGTTTTATAAGCAACACATTAAGAAGCCTTGTGACACAAATTATGACAAGTGAAGCATTGACCATTGAAGTAGAAATTCCTGTGAGTATAGTATGTTTTTGTGTAATTTCCCTTTAGATCGTGTTAAGGGTGATTTTTTAGAGAGATTTTTGATCCGTCATTCCTTTCCTGAGAGCTGGAAGTTTGTTGACTACACTGAGATAGCTTCCTATACCTATTTTAGAAGATTTTACAATTTTTGATGATTATCCATTATATCCAAGACCTGTTTTTATTAGACGAGAGTGTTTTACTTTGATGATTTGTTCAAGGGTCTCAGATCCTTTAGCAAATCTAAGGTTTATACCTTTTTTTTCTCAAGTTCCTTTCTTAGACTTACTATTTCTAGTTCTAAATTTTCATTATGCCTCTCCTTTTCTAGAATATGTTTCTTCAGTGCTTCTTCTGTTAATTTAGCTTCTTCTAGACGCATTTTAAGATTATTTATTTCTTCAATGAGATTTTATTTTTATTTTAGAGTATCCATAAAAACATCATCAAACTTATCAATACATTGATCTTCAAATTCCATAAGTACTTGATATTCTTGACCAGACTCGCCCTTTTCACCATTTGAAATACCATCACTATCTTCATATGTGTAGAAATTTTTCTTGTTTTCAAACCTTCCTTTAAAATTTAGTTTTGATAAATTTTCCCTTTCTTGTGGTTTTGTTTATAGGGGAATTTAGCAACATAATGACCAACTCTTCCACAAGAAAAAAAAATTGAAAGGAAGCTTACCTCTAAATATTCCAGTTTCTACTTGGAATTTGTTTACAAAGTTTGCCTCTTCTTCATCTGATACATAACTTGATTCCTTAAGTTCCTCCTTTTATTTTCCTTTAGAAGTAGCTTTGAATGCTGCTTCTGTGATATCTAAAGGACCCCCTTTTCTCATTTCGTAAGCTGTTAAGATCCCATGAAGCTAGTGAATTGTAAGGTTCTTCAAATCCTACATTTCTTCAATGGAAGACTTTCGAATCAAAATTTGGGGTTAGAGATCTTAGGATTTTCTCAACAAGCATTGATTATTTTACTTCATCACCAATATTTCTCATTGAATTAACTATCTCATCAAATCTAAGAAATAAACTTGCAATACTTTCATCACTATGCATTCTGAAGGTTTCATATTAAGTTTGAAAGGTTTGAAGTTTGGCACTCTTTATCTTAGTGTCACCTTCATAACTCTAGATGATCTTGTCCCATATAACCTTTTCGATATGAAGTGTCATGACCTTTACAAATTCTTATTCTTCCAAGCTTCCCAAAAAATAATTGGCCACCTTTGCATTGGTCTCAATTTTTTTCTTTTCTACTTCATATGTGGGAATGGAGGATGGATTGATATCCCCCTTCAATGATTCCCCAAACATCAGCTCCATGTGACTGAAAATAAGCTCTTTCTATAAATTTCTAGAAAATTAGGTTGGATCCATTAAACAATGGTGGCCTGATAGATGCTACTCCTTCTTGATTTCTCATCTTGATGAATCTTCCTTCAAGCGATCAAGTTTCTTTTGAAGGACTTGCTCTGATTCCAATTGTTAGGAAAACTACCGAGAGTGAGGTGTGTGGGGGGGGGGGTGGGGGGGGGGGTGTGGAATTAGTATTTTAAAACTTACTTCAACTTGACCTTTCTTATTCCAATTTATATACACGATTGTTATTCAGTGAACCTACGTATGTACACGACTATGATGAAAGAAAATTGCATATATCAAGTCAGCTAACTATACATATTATTCATCATCTATTAATCTTTTACCAATGCATCATTACTTCTTTAAAACATGTATTTAGCATAAACTATGAGCAATAGAGAGAATATAGATCATCAAAACATAAGAAACATATCAACACATATGAACACCAAGATTTTAGGTGGAAACCTAGTGTGGGAGAAAACCATCGCTAGTATCGTCTCTTTATTCCTTTTAAAAATAAAATAATATTCTTACAATCTTGTACTGGTGCAAATTTTAACCAGTATGCAGGCTTCTACCTACAAAATGCTACAACCTTCTCTCTTTCTTTTAGCTCCTAATAGAAGGGAGATATAACCCCCTTTCTGAAGACTGTTATCCTCAACTCTTTATGGATCACTTTTAAAAATGTTTCAAACTTGATCCACTTTAACCTATTTTGAAATAAATTACTCAAAAAATGAACCAACTAAATCATCAAATCTACCAATGTAAAATGAAACTAGATTAAACTAGATCAGAACAGATCATGCAAATGCATAGCCATTCATCAATATACCAAGCCAAACACTGTTACCCATCCCAGAAACTAGTTGATGTCACTACAAACCCTAATCAAGTATACATTAGATTGTATACACTACTATTACTAGTCATACCTGCGTACGTACGTGCTTCTCCTGAAGACTACCCGTGTATAGATATCAAAAATAGTGAATCACTGTCACACTGAAACAATCACTATATCACATACTAAATCCATCATAGGTCACATAACTAAATATAGATCATTATACAACATCATCATCACTTAGTTAACATTTCATTCCATAATTAGTTCAAACCAACCAGCACTATCAAACACAGATCATTATGAGAGAGACATCATTTACAGGCAATAAAAAACATAACTGAACTAATAGTTCATGCTTCAAAACACTAGTGGTTATACATGACTCTTATAAAGAACACTTGCGTATGTACACGTTTTTAATACTTGACACCTGCGTACATATTCTGATTTTTTTGCAAAATGTATACGCCACCCCTCTGAAGTAGATCCACGTATGTACGTGACCTCTCTAAAGAAAACATGCGTATAGATCTACAGTTATTGAATCATTCGTTTGCTACAATAACAAAGAATATTTTGCAACCCTTACTGTCACATGTTCATGTTAGAGTATCATTACCATCACTAATTTATCATTGTTAGCCATAATCATAAAGGATCAAGCAAGCATGGTTATTAGTCACTACAATGATTTTAGATCTATTAAATCTGAACCTCCTTCGAGCTCCTTGGTGTACACCTATTTTAGATCAAACCCATTCATCAATAACAATATAATTTTATAGGATCAAATATTTGTGGCTGTGCTCATTAATATGGGCCAATACCATGGAAAAGACCCCTGGTATTTGTTGAGAAATGAGGTAGGGGCGAGTTTTAATTTAAAATCTCTTTACTTGATTACTACTTGTGTATTTCTTCTTACATTATATTTTTTTCTTATTATTTTTCAGGTACAGTACATCAAATAACAATCAAACCAATAAGACAGTGAGACAATAATTAGGCTCCAGGCCAGGGCTAAAATTCCTCCTCTAGAGAGGAAAACTGCAACTCTTATTCTTATAGATTCTTCACTAGATGAGCACATTGACCTTGACAATTACATTTGACCTATAGAGACTCTCCTACACCAAGACACAATCATCCTTCACTGGTTCTTCTATTATCACTTTGGAACACCATGTATTACCAACCTTGACATCAGGTAGAGTAGGCACTGAATATCAACACTTAGTAAACTGAGCATGAATGTTATCATCGAGTTATTACGGAGAACTTTCGAGTTGTTGAGGGAAGATCCAAACAACTAAAGAGAGTTATGAATCTCTGTCTTGATGCCCGAGCTCCTGTACTTGAGATACAGTCTAAAACCTTCCTGTAGTTGACACGAAAAGCTTAGAGGATATGCCATCTCTGTGATCTATCTCTAGACAGTGAGGGTATACACCTATATATATTATTTAGGTATCTATATTGGAGCTGACATGTACTAACAAACAATCATGTCTTTTTATTTGAGCCGACATAACATAAATGAACCAACATGTCTCAAACACACACACAGATATATATATATATATATATATATATATATATATAGATAGATATATATATATTCATTGGAGTTGACATGAAGCTTCTTTCTACATATGTTGAGGCAGACTTATGGATGAATGTGCTTGCCTTCTAGGAGAGCTTTTACATTGACTTCTTTACAAGTGTAAAAATTCTTCATATAGATGACTCTAAATTATATATTTATGACAAGATGACAAACCCCTAAAGACAATAAGAAGAAGTCTTTGACCTATAATAAAAACTTTTTACTCATGAAACCTATGATATTACAAAATACATTTTATTATCTTTCTCTTCATCATAAATTCATAATTACAAGCCATTATGAAGACCGAACCTAGTTACATTCTACAACACATGGTCTTAACTAGGGAGGTATTCATAATGGTACATGGTCACTCTAAATATGAATAATCTCATAAGAAGAATCTGATTGGTAATCCCATCTATAGAGCATCATATCAACTAGCATTGTCACAGTGCAAGGCCTTGACTAACAACTCCATATCTCCACGATACCATGAGCTACAATGTTAGTGAGACCAAGGACTATAGACACCTTTATCATTGTCTCTCTAGGTACATACCCACCTGGGTGTTCATGAGTATGACCTTCTAGGACTATTCTTATCTTGGGTTCCCAACCCTCAAAGTGTTAGAAAATTATATAATATAGAGTAACGGAACACATAAAATATTGCAGAAATATAAACACAGAAAATGCATAAAACAAGAGAGACATAGATATGTGTGGTTCACACAATTTGGGCTACGTCCACAGAGAAACATCCACTCCTTCCTTTTATATAATTTGACAAAATGAAGAGATACAACCTACAAAAAATCCATTGTAATTTCCTCTTCATTTTCACACAATATCCTCTCTTTTTCTCGCTCAGAATACACATCTATATTCAACTACAATACAATTCCCTCATATATAGTGGGGATTTTCCTTCTAAGGAAAAAAACCCTAAATTAAACATAATTTCTACCGTCAGATCATCCACCTAATGAATGTTAGGCCCTTATACTACTAGTGTAACCCCTTATTGTTATTAGTACAACTCCCTTATTATATTGTTGTGCCCATGTAGTCCCCATATTATTATTATTGTGCCCCATAGAAGACCACTATTGTTGTTATTGTGCCCTTACATTATTATTTTTATGTCGGCTCTGATTATATTATGACCCCTTAGACTGCTATATATAGAAAGGAGGTCTTTTTATTTGTATCATCCAAGAATTGTTCATTTGTGTAATGTAAAGGAGGTTGTCCCCTCGAAGATGCTTATTTCTAAGGCATTGATCTATCTTTTCTATCTTTTTGTGAGCTGGTTTCATAACATTTTGTATCAGAGTTTTGGATTCTAGGGTTTTGCTGCTCCAAACAGGTCATCATGGCATTTTCGCTATAACTTTGTTTTTGTGATGTTTCAAAAGCTAAAAAAATACCATTTGAGAAGAAATCACTCTAAACCTCGGGTCCAAATTTTAGATTTTGTCTTGTTATATTTTTAGATATATGATCTGCGGAAAGTTAGGGTTTTTGCAGACTCCCGAATTACATCTTAAACAGGTGACCTTGGAAAAATCGACATAACTTTCTCTTTGAGCATTAGATTGCAATTCTATAAGAACTTACAGAAAGAAGATGGACTACAGTTTTTTGTGTGTATTTTTCAGATCCTAAGGTCAAAACAGTGACATGTGGCACGTCATACAAGTTCGCCATTCAGAAAAGGTGTATAATCATGTTATCTTGGGAGATTGTGTATAACTATTTCTTGGAGAATCCAATTTCAATCAGACTGGTGGCATTGGAAAGAGGACACAGAGAACTACTGCAGGTCACAATTTCAGAACTAGAAGATTTGAAATTACAAAGTTACAGTAGTTTCAAAATCGAGCTCCTAAAATCAAGAAAAAGTGAGATGAGGAAGTTTGATGGCAAGGATTAGGTAAATTGGATACTATAGATGGAGAAATATTTTGATATACATGGTGTACCACTGTTACAAAAGATATGTATTGCATCTAATTATTTAGAAACAAATCAATTTTTATGGTATAAAGGGCCTTGTTCTCGTAAACCACTTGTCACATGGTCAATTTTCACAAAGGAAATGATAGCACATTATGAGGATACAAAGAGAAACACCTTCTTTAGCCAATTGATAAATATCAAACAAAAGTGTTCAATGGCAGAGCACATTGAGGAATTTCAAAAATTGAAGATAAGGGAAAATGATATTCCAAAGAAGTAGAGGATTGATGTCTCCATAAGGACTTTAAGGGATAACATTCAACATGAGGTTCATCTTTGGGAACTTGATTCATTGGATAAGGCATTCAGGTTGGCAAGAAAAGTGGAAAGAAAGATTATGGAAACAAGGAATTCTACCCCTCACAACTATAAACATGGAAGTGTTGTTTCTCCTAGCCTTCCACAACCTACAAGGGTGACACCACAACAATTGGAAGAAAAAATAGAAAAAGGGCTTTGTTACAATTGTGATAGCAAATGCACTAAAGGACATAAGTGTGCTTAGACAAAATTATTTTACATAGATTATGAAGAGGAGGAAGAAAAGGATCAAGAAACATCAAAAGAAGAGGATATACACCAGGAACCAACTCCAGAGAAAGAAGAAATGAATCTGACCATATCTTGTAAAGCATTGGCAAGAATTACCACTCCTCAAACTCTCACGATAGAAGGACATATCAAGAATAAAAAGGTTCAAGAAGTGAAAGATCACATCAAGCATCAAGAAATGAATCTGACCATATCTTGTAAAGCATTGGAAGAAATTACCACTCCTCAAACTCTAAAGATAGAAGGAAATATCAAGAAGAAGAAGGTTCAATAAGTGAAAGATCACATCAAGAAAGAAGAAATGAATCCAACCATATCTTGTAATGCATTGGCCGGAATTACCACTCCTCAAACTATCAAGATAGAAGGACATATCAAAAAGAAAAATTTTCAAGAAGTGAAAGATCACATCAAGCATCAAGAAATGAATCTGACCACATCTTGTAAAGCATTGGAAGAAATTACCATTCCTCAAACTCTAAAGATAAAAGGACATATCAAGAAGAAAAAGGTTAAAGCAGTGAAAGATCACATCAAGCATCAACAACAAGTTCTCCAACTTTTAAAGGATAATGCTACTTTGGTGCAGAATCAAATGAAAAAACAGGTAGATCAACATCGCAGTGAAAAGTGTTTTGATGTAGGTTATTGGGTATTTTTACGGCTACATCTCAAGCAAGCTATTTATGAGAAGCAAATTTTGGCAATACTACATGCACTTAAGAAATGACGACCTTACCCAATGGGAAGACACTTCAAGGTAAAAATGGATCATGATAGTCTTAAATACTTTTTAGAAAAAATATTATCTTTATAAGAGTAGAAAAAATGGGTCACAAATATGTTGGGTTATGACTTTGACATCATCTATAGAAAAGGGAAGAAAAATTTTGTTGCAGATGCACTCTCAAGAAAGGATGAGGATGTGGAAGCATTGTTTTGTGCCATTTCTAGTATCCAACTAGATTGGATAAATGAAGCAAGGGATGAATGGAAGAAGGATGAAGAAGTGTGGCCACTCATTCAAAAGTTGCAGAAGATCCCAACTCAAACAATATTGCCAGAACTTGAAGAGGAAGGAAAAATCATGCGGGAACCTGGAGCAGTCACAGAAGCAAGAACCCGACAACTATGAAATCGATCAATTTCAGAGTATCTCATCAAGTGGAAGAACTTACCCGCTAAAGATTCCACATGGGAGGACAATAATTTTATACAGAAGCATCAAGAACTACTTAAGTGTTTAGGACAACACTTTTGGAATGAGAGGGGCATGTTAGGCCCCTATACTACTAGTGTAACCTCTTATTGTTATTAGTACAACCCCCTTAAGTTATTATATTGTTGTACCCATGTAGTCCCCATATTGTTACTATTGTGCCCCATAGAAGCCCACTATTGTTATTATTGTGCCCTTACATTATTATTGTTATGTCGGGTTTGATTATATTATGACCCCTTAGACTCCTATATATAGAAAGGAGGTCTTGTCATTTGTATCATCCAAGAATTGTTCATTTGTGTAATGTAAAGGAGGTTGCCCCCTCTAAGAGGCTTATTTCTAAGGTGTTGATCTATCTTTTCTATAATTTTGTGAGCTGGTTTCATAACAATGAACGGATTAGATTAACTACGAAATTACAATATTTTACAAGGCAAATTTACATTTATTTTAGCTTTGGGGGCATTGCCCCCAAACCCAGACCAGGGGGGCTCATAAAATCATCGTCGCCCACCCTAACGGCAATTAAGAAAAGGCAGAGTTTCCATCCAGTTATGAACTAGGGTCCAATGTGGCGATACTTCTGAATAAAGAAGATAATCATGCTCCACACCCAACAATCTCCCACTTGGAGACTGATGATAGCAACTCACCCACTACTTCATTTGCTGGAAACTGACTCCAATTTGGACCTAGCTATTTCTCATCTTCTTCATCATACTTCAAGACCAATTGAATCTAAGAAGAATCTCAGTTTCTCTCGAGTTACAACTTTTTTTAACATATCTTCAAGATTCTGGATAATGTGTATCTTTTCTAGCTTCAACTCTCCATCTTCCAACACTGACCGTATGAAATGGTACTTGAGCTATATATTTTTAGTCTTAGAATGAAATGATGAGTTCTTTTCAAGATGAATGGCACTCTGGCTATCACGGTATAACCTACCCAACGCTTGCTTATTACCCAATTCATCCATAAACTTTTGTAACCAAATCATTTCTTTACTAGCCTCTATAGTAGCAACATGCTCTGCTTCCGTCGTTGAGAGTGAAACAACACTTTGCAATTTTGAAACCCAACGAATAGTTGTTCCACCTACAGTAAACACATACCTTGTGGTGCTCCTTGTTATAGATAATTTTTTCACTATCCTTGTACTCCCCGTTCCTTGATCCTGGATGACCTCTACAGTGAACCCTGCATGAAGAAACTCCCATTGTGTCCCTCTTATGAGTAGAACAATTCCCTTTTGCACCATTTCCCCAAAATCTTCTATTTTTCCCAGTTTACAAGATTTCCGCTAATGACATTTGTCATCCTCACATTGATATGCAGGGATTAACATTGTCCGTAGCGCCGACTAGAGAGAATGAGCTTTGTTCTAGTCACATCGGTCCTCTTATGGAAAGTTTTTTAAATAACGAGTCGAAGCTTCTAGCTCTAGAAGCTTCGTAACAGAAGTCTGGTAAATGATTTGGCCAAATGCAGTCGAGGATGTTATTTTGGGCTCCTTTCCCCTATAAGGATGGAACTACCTCAAGAGATAAGACCTTCTCCCATGAGAAGAGGATCCATCTCCCATCCATTCATGCGATATAAACCTGCCTTTTTCCCAATCACAAGCTAGTGTTAATATTGGTGTGCTAGTGCTAATTAAGTTTGGAGTAAGTAACAAGCTATTCATAGTTGTAGCTCTCTAGTTGTGTGAGGAGAAGTGTGAATATGGTTTAGTGTGAAGCATAAAGGGAAGAGCCTTAAAATTATCATTGTTGAGGCCATCATGGAATGTTAATGGAAGTCTATGGGAACCTGGTTTTGTCGGAGGAGAACGGAAACGTCAAGACAATGGTTGTAATATATTCTTTACTCAATATATATGTAACTATCGATTGATTTCCTACATGATGTGTCATATTACACATTTATGGCTTAATGTTTCTTGACTTGTTAAGTAGGTTGAATTACAATTTGTCTATTATCATGGTTGTTGTTTGTTGTTGTTTACTTGTTTCAGGTGTTCGAAGAAGGAAATGAGAGAGAGATGGAGTGACCAAGTAAGGTCATCACCAAACAGAATAATCGTACTAAGAGGTAGGCCCTTTTAATTGGTTCTAACCTAATGAAATATTCCATAGAATGTATCGGTTGTGGCTAGATCCATTGTCGGGCTAGAGGAATTGTTTGTGTCCACACTCATAATTTTACGTCACCACACTCCTCTGGTTATCTCTATCACCTTCCATATCTGCATCAACATATCCCTATAGAGAAATGTTTGAACCACCAAATCATAATGCTTGATTTTTGGTACCTCTCAAATACTTGAGAATCCACTTCACTACCATCCAATGCTCTTTTCCTGAATTGTTCATGTACCTACTTACAACTCCCACTGCATGTGCAATATCAGGCCTTGTGCAGACCATTGCATACATTAAGGTTCTAATTGCTAATGCATATGGAAATTTAGACATATAATGCATCTCTTCCTGAGCCTTGGGACACATCTCCTTACTTAGTTTGAAATGGCTAGGAAAAGGTGTAGTAAATGGTTTTGTGTTCTACATATTAAATCTTTCCAACACCTTTTGTAAGTACTCACTCTAAGACAATTTTAATTTTTTGATTTTCCTATCTCTAGTTATTCTCATACCAAGGATTTGTTTTGCAACACCTAAATCCTTCATTGCAAATGAGTTTGCCAATTTTATTTTGAGCACATTTATTTCTTGCATGTTAGACCCTGCAACAAGAATGTCATCTACATACAATAATAGTATAATATAGCTTCCATAATTTTTCCTTTTGAGATAAATACAATGATCAAAGTGACATCTAGTATAACCTTGTTTAGACATAAACCTGTCAAATTTTAGATACCACTGCCTTGGAGCTTGTTTTAAGCCATATAAGCTCTTCTTCAACCTACACACTAGTTTCTCATTCCCTTTGACCCCATATCCTTGTGGATTCTGCGTAAATATCTCTTCCTATGAATCCCCATGGAAAAATTTCGTATTTACATATAACTGCTTAAGATGAAAATATTTTGCTACTACTAGACTTAAAATAGTTCTGATTGAATTCATTTTAGCAACAGGAGAAAATATTTCATTAAAGTCTATACCTTTTTTCTCTGCAAACCCCTTCACCACAAGTCTAGCTTTATACCTTTTTCTACCTCCATCTTCTTCCTTCAACTTGTAAACCCATTTATTCTAGAATGTTTTTTTACCTGCAGGCAACTTGACTAAGTGCCAAGTCTCGCTAGTACCAAGGCGTCCATCTCTTATTTCGTGGCTAGCTCCCACTTCTTCATGGTTTCCACCTACACTACCTCTTCATAAAATTATGGTTCACTAGAATCAACTAATAATGCACAATATAATGAAGGAGAGTATCATTCAGGGGGTCTACTTATCCCGGTAGATCTTCTAACACAAGTTGCAGGTGATTGAGATGCATGTTGTTGTTGTGGTTGTTGTTGTCGTTCTGGTTGTTGATTATTATGATTTTCAAGTACCTTAAATTTTTATGTGATCTCATCAAGCACTATGTATTCGTTGTGTTTTTCCTGGATCTAATCCTTATACAAAAATTTTTCATTGAATATGACAACTTTTCTGCTAATGATATTGTGATTTTCATAATCATATAAGCAATAACAAAAATCATTAACACCATATCCAATAAAGGTACATATCTTAGATTTTTCCTCAAGCTTTGTTCTATTTTCTTTATAAATGTGGACAAAGGCTTCATAACCAAAAGTCTTTGAAGATGAGTAGTTTACCTTTTTACCTGTCCATGCCTCTTCTAGAATACCTCCATCTAAGGAAATTGAAGGCCCTCTATTTATCATATAAATAGTAGTATCTACATCATCTGCCAAAATTTTTAAAGGAAATCCTGCACGCAATGTCATGCACCTTGCACACTCCATGCTTGTCCTGTTCATCCTTTCTAAGACACCATTTTCTTTTGGTGTTCTTGGAACTTTCTTCTCTTTGCGAATTCCATGCTTTGAACAATACCTACCAAACTCTTTAATGCAATATTCACCTCATCTTATCTAAGACACCTCAACCTTTTTCCTATCTCATTCTCAACCAAATCTTTCCTTTTCTTGAAAGTATCAAATTCATCAGATTTATTTCGAATACAATAATTCCAGGTTTTTCTGGTTACATCATCAATCAAATTAACATAATAGTGAGAGCCACCGAGAGCTGATACCCGAGAAGGTCCCCATACATCTGTATGCAAAAGATCTATTTTTTCTCTCTTATTTTCTTTCCCAACTCTGATGAATCTGAATCTCTTTTGTTTTCCATAAACACAATTCTCACAGAATTCCAAATCAACATGTTTCAAACCTGGAAACACATTCCTTGAGTGAAGGATTTGCATCCCCTTCTCACTCATTTGATATAGCCTATGATGAAACAATGTTGTATCTACTCCTATATATGTTAAAGGATTAACATAATTAGAAATACCTTGCCTAAATATAATGTACCAACCTTTTCTCCTTTTTCTATTATGAGGGCTCCTTTAGTGACCTTCCAGGCTTTATCTGTAAAAGTAGTTATACAACCTTCATCTCCCAACTGCCCTGTTGAAATTATATTTTTCTTCAGATATGGAACGTGCCTTACCTCCTTCAACAACCATTGGTTTCCATTTTGTTGTTTTATGAAAACTTTACCCATTCCAATGATTTTACATGGTTTTTCATCACCCAAATGAAACTGTCCTAAATCTCCTTGAACATAATCATGAAAATGTCACCTATCAGGTGTGGCATGGAATGAGGCCCCTGAATCTACCACCCAAGCATCAATAATATATTCTAATGAAAGAATCAAATCATCTTGCAACACATCACCTGTCACATTCGCTTCATGATTATTTTCTTGTTGCACATCTCCTTCTTTTCCCTTTCGAGAACTACAATCTTTCTTTAGGTGTCCTTTCTTTCCGCATTTCTAGCACATTATCCATGATCTAGACTTGGATCTTCCTTTCCTTGTATTATTGCAATATCTTGGGCTATTTACTCTTTCCATTTTTCTTCCCATAGTCTCTATAGTCAAAGCATTACCTGATGTCTCACCGGAGCTTTTCTGTCGCATTTCCTCGCTAAGGATTGCACCGACAACATCATCAAATTTTAAAGTACTAGATCCAGGGACATAGTTACTAATGGCCATAACTAAACCATTCCAAATTTATGGAAATGAGCACAGAAATAACAAATCTCTAACTTCATCATCAAAAGTTACCCCTATAAACTTAACTGACTGGTAACCATATTAAATTCATTTAAATGATTAGCAACAAATCCACATTCTAAAATTTTCATATTAAAAAATTCTTCATAAGGAATACCTTATTTGAGCCCGATTTTTTTCATATAGTTTAGCCAATGCCGACATTAAATCCTCATTTGTAATTTCCTTTGAAATATTAAATGTTGTCGAGATTTTCGGTAGGACAGAGGCGGGAAGGCGGAAGCGGGAGAAGCGATCACGTGCAGCTAACTAGGGTTTATTGCTACCTGCAACTTCGCCTGCTTGTCAGCGGGTTTGTCGTTTGCTTCGCAAGGAAGGGCGCTGGGTGGGGTCAAGATGGAGTCAGAGAACGGGGGGGAGAGATCCCCTCCTTCAAAGCAGCGGTAACGGGGGAAAACAGGAAGGAGAAACAGAGTGCAGAAGGCCAATCTACTGAAGGTGAAACTTCAGAAGCAGGAATACAAAGTAGATCAGGATTCCAAAGCAAATGCCTTCCCAGGACCTCGAGCAGACCCAGAGGTGGAAACCAAAAGGTCATGTAGATGTCAAGTTGGGAGCAAAGGGGTTCTTCACTGTAATATTCTCCAACCTAGAAGATAGGAGAAGAGTCTTCGAGGAAGGACCATATTTCATGAACAACGCTGGCTTGTTCATGAGAGAATGGGTAGACTGTTATAACCCAGATAAGGAAAGAATGTTAGCGGCTCCGATCTGGATCCAACTTTTTGGTCTGCCATCTGAATTCTGGGAACCAGACATCCTGAAAGGCATAGGAAACACTATAGGTTCCTTTGTGAAAGTGGCTGAAACAACAAAGAGAGGGAAGTTCAACTCCTATGCTAGAATCTGTGCTTACATGAATATAACAGAGCCTCTCCCAGACACGATTGAACTGGAATATCACGATGAACTATGGCATCAACCAATAGACTATGAGCATATACCATTCCGCTGCCGTAGATGCCATGAGTATGGTCATCTATTTAAAGAATGCCCCATTACGATAGCTGAGAAGAAAGAGGAAGCAGAAAGTAACAGAAACAATACTACAAAGAGAACAGAGGAAGAAAGAACGGACTTCAGAGAAGTTCAAAGAAGAAGAGGTAAAGGAAATAAAAAGATGCAAAAGAGGAACTCGAATGAAACCCAGGAAATAGAATCTCAGAACATGTTCAAAGCCTTACAGGAGGAAGAGCTGGAGGCAGAGGTGAGCGAAGAAGAAGAAATGGAAGGAATGGAAATCATAACGGAAAAACCGAACAAAGAGACAGAGAACAGGAATAACGACCAGAGGGATGTGACCACAAATGCAGCCCAAGAGGACCAAGGAAACATGGAGATAGATCCAAAAAAGACAAAAGGAGAAGAGGAAGAACAAGTCATGGCGAGACTTCTTCAGGAATGGAAAAAGCTCGATGAAAGATTCATCCCAGAAGAACAAAAACAAAAATACAAAGAAGCATTTCACAGTTACAAAGCAAAGAAAAGACTAACGGAAGAGAAGGAAAATCAAGAACCGGAGAATCAGGAAACGCAGTGCATAGGAGCGGGCAACACTGGCAAAGGAGGAAAAAAAAGAGGTAGAAAAACCTTGGGGGAAATGATTCAAGAAGTGGGCGAAATGCTCGTTAACTCTAGAAGAGTGATTCCTCTGTCTGAGGTCTTTCAATCACCCCCAAAATTGTTGTGATGATTATTACAACCTGGAATATACGAGGCCTCAATAGCAGAGGCAAACAACGGTATTTGAATGAACGACTGAAAAAAGAGAAACCTAGTGTAATGATAGTTCAGGAAACAAAAATAAGTACAGAAAAAAATGAGAGAAATTTTGAACAAAAGCAGGAGCAGCTACGAAATGATGGGACTAGATGCTATTGGAAGCGCTGGTGGATTAGTTTTTATCTGGAACCCAGAGGAAATACACTTCAGTAATTGGATGAGTTTCCCAAGAATATTATCTGGCACAGCAAGTATAGTAGGAACTAAGGAAGAGGTTATTATAACAGGGGTGTATGGTCCTCATATACAAAATGAAAAGGAGAACTTCTTGCAAAACCTAAAAACCTTGCGTTGCCTCATCCCGGGAAAACAATGGATTGTAGGTGGAGATTTTAATCTGATCAAAGGACTCGATGAAAAAAGAGGAGGAAACAGAAGACCAGATAAGGTTATGGAACAGTTTGGAGACCTCATAAGGGACCATCACCTGATTTACATTCAAACCATCAATGGCAACCACACTTGGAACAATCGGAGAGGAGGTGGGAACCAAATTGCCTCTCGTCTGGACAGATTTTTAATCTCAGAACAAATAATGCTAAAGGATGTTTTTATAGAGGCTACCATTCTCCCGGTAGCAGGATCGGACCATTGGCCAGTCAAATTAGAGATAGACTTAAAGCAAAGACCCCCCAACAAGCCCTTTAGGTTCGAAGCCTTTTGGTTGAGAAATGAAAGACTAATGGAAAAGCTTGAAGAATGGTGGCAAACGAGCGAGCAAAGGGGAAAAAATAAGATGCATACTTTCCAACTCAAGCTGAAGGAAATGAAGAATAAGATAAAGAAATGGAATAAAGAGGAATTTGGGAATATTATGGAAGATAAAAAGAGATTAGAACAGAGAATGGAAGAACTCCAGCAGATGGATATCATGGAAGGAATAGAGGAGGAGAGAGCTAAAGAAGAAGGTAGAGTGCTAACCCAGTTAGAAGAAAGAAGGAAACAAGAAGAAATTTTATGGTGACAAAAATCTAGGGTCCAATGGCTCAGAGAAGGTGAGAGGAATACTAAATTTTTCCATAAAGCAATGGTTCAACACAGACAAAGAAACAAAATTTTCTCTATAAAAAACCAAGAAGGACAACGGGTCGTTCAACATGAAGAAATTGAAACAGTCCTGGTAAATCATTTCAAAGCCATACTGAAAGAGCCACATACTGACAGATCAGAAGCCATAGCCAAGATAGGTAGAGAAATTCCAAATTTAATAACAAGAGACCAGAACTTGGCTCTTATGAGAAAAATCACCAGGGAAGAAGTGGAGGACATAGTTAGAAACATGAAAAGAAACAAAGCCCCTGGCCCAGATGGTTTCACTGTTGAATTCTTCCAAGCAGGGTGGAATTTCCTTGCTTCAGATGTTGTAGAAGTTGTTGAAGAGGCCAGAATAAACCAAAGAACTTGGCCAGGGATAAACTCAACCCTCTTAACTCTGATTCCTAAAACTAATCAGGTTGATCACGCAGATGGCTTCCGTCCGATCGCTCTGTGTAATGTCATCTATAAGATTGTTGCTTCAATTGTGGCACAAAGATTAACACTGATCCTACCAAGTATAATTTCCCCCGAACAAACAGGTTTTGTTGAAGGAAGACAGATCCTCGATGGGCTAGTGGTAGCCCAGGAAGTCCTTCACACTCTGAAAACTAAAAAAGAGAAGGGCATGATAATTAAACTTGACCTATCAAAAGCCTATGACAAACTAAGTTGGAAGTTCCTAGAAAGCATTCTCAAAGCTTTTGGCTTCTGTGACAGATGGGTTAGCTGGGTCATCAGTATGATCTCTAACCCAAACTTTTCAATCTTACTGAATGGAGCGCCAACAACAACCTTCAATGCCTCAAGAGGAATCAGGCAAGGGGATCCTTTGTCTCCCTTTCTCTTTATAATTGCAGCTGAAGGGTTAGGGAGATATTTCAAAAAAGAAGCACGAGATGGGAAGATTCAAGGCCTTAAATTATGGGGACATAGAACCACTGTTACTCATCAACAATTTGTTGATGACATAATGATATACTGCAAAGCCACCTTGCAAGAAGTCAAAAGGATCAAGAAAATCTTAGAGATCTTTATGGAAGGCTCCAGGATGGAGGTGAATAATGACAAATCCAGAACTTTTTTCTTCAACATAGCAGAACTGGTTAAGAATCATCTAACCAGGGTCTTGGGTTATAGGTTAGGGGATCTCCCTACCAAATATCTAGGTATTATGCTGGATACATCATCTCTTAAATTAAGTAATTGGAATCACATCATTGAAAAGATCATGAAAAGGATGAACAATTGGACCTTCCAGGCTCTGAACATTGCATCCAGGGTGGTCCTTCTCAAAGCCACCATTCAAGCAATTCCGATATATCCTTTATCAGTAATGGCTACCCCTAAAGGAGTATGTAATAAACTTGTTGAAATTTACAGAAAATTTCTATGGGGAGGCCCAAAGCAACAGAAGAAATGGGCCCTCTGCTCGTGGAAGAGTATAACCAAGCCTAAAGGAAAAGGAGGCTTAGGGCTCAGAGATCCCTGGACCTTAAACCAAGTCATGGCCGCTAAATTAAGATGGAGGTGGATGCAAGGAGGCCCAGACTTATGGAAAGAAATATGGACTGTCAAATATAACATGCCTATATCTCTGGAAGAAATTCTTAGGGATCAAAATACTCCTCGGGGATCGGATATCTGGAACCTATCCCTCCAAGGCAGAGACTTAGTTGACAAGCATATTTTCTGGGAAATTCGAGGAGGCCAGGTAGCTAGGTTTTGGGATGAAGATTGGCAGCAAAGAGGTAAAATGAGGAATATACCAGGCATTCAGGAAATTCACAGAGCAGGTGACGAGAGAGGCCTACAGAAGGTTAAAGATTATTGGAACACTACAACGGAGAATGAGGAATGGAGGGATTGGAAACCCCTGGAGGAATGGCACAGGAATGCATCAGAAGAACAAAAATCTCTGTACAAGAAGGAAATGGATTCAAGAAAAATAAAAAAGCGGGATGGTAGAGACATCCTTCGCTGGGGTAGAGAAACAAAGGGGATATTCACAATCCAAGAAGCCTATGATCTAAAAATCCAAAGTGACCTAGGAGAAGAAGAACAAAACTGGCAAAAAATCTAGAAAACAAACTGGTGGCCGAAGATCAAGATGTTTGCATGGCTGGTTGGCAGGAAAAGAATCCTAACATGGGATAGAATCCAAAAAAGAGGCTTTTCAGGCCCAGCGCGATGCTGCCTCTGTAATTTGGAAGAATAAAACCAGGAACACCTTCTTAACGGGTGCAGTGTGGCTCAATTTCAGTGGAAGCAAAGGGAAACCCTTTTTGCTACAATTGTCAGAAACCAGCCGGATATTTTCCAAACTCTTAGCGAGTGGGGGGAAGGAAAATTCCACAGCAGAATAGTCAGAAGAGCCTGGAGTATAGCTGCAGGCTTCAATATCTGGAATTTGTGGAAAGAGCGCAATAGTCGCATTTTCAAAGGAAAGGCCTCTGGCCAGGAGGAAATATGGAAGAGAACATTAAAGCAAATCAAGGAAACCATCCTAGTGGAGAATTGGGCAGATGAAGACTGGAAAACCACAGACGCCGAGACAGAAATCCTTAAGAAGATTAACGTAGATCAGGGGATGATATACCAACAAGGCGCCAAACAAAATTATCAATTAGCAAATCAAAGTCGTGTGGTGTTCAGAAAACCACCGGAAGGTTTTATCAAACTAAACTGTGATGGTGCAGCAAAAGGAAATCCAGGCCCAGCGGGTTTTGGAGGAATTTTCAGAAATACAGAAGGAATGACTCAATGGATCTATGTAGAGCATGGCGGAACAATGTCCAATAATGAGGCTGAGTTCATGGAAGTTCACCAAGGCCTCAAAATTTCCAGAAGAAACGGATACAAAAAGTTGGAAATTGAAGGTGACTCCACCATGGTAATTAACGCAATCAGACAATTAATCCAGGGGAAGAGTTGGGAGAAAGTGGTAAAAAGTTGGCGTAGTACTAGTACAGTCCGAGAAATAGGAGATATGCTAACTGGTATTGATGTCACTCTCACGTCGCACGTCAGACGAGAGGGAAATAAACCAGCAGACTGCCTAGCAAACTGGGGAAGCAACGAACGCAGGGCACCTATTGATGACAGTTGGACCAATCAGGAAGAGTTGGCAAGATGGGACAAGCTAAATCAGCTCATTAGAAAGGATAATGATGAAGCGAACCAGGGATAATTACTCTCCTGAGCGGAGAGGGCGAGGGAGGGCAAAACATCATCAGGAGGTCATTCGGAAAGGATAGAAAGGCGACGTACTGTACACCCCGTCAGTAATCATAAATGAAAGTGTAGCAAGTCATGTGAGCGGCTCGAACCAAAAAATGATTCACAAACCCAAGGAAAGCATTGTGGGTATAAGTGACAAGTGCAATCGAAAGCCCACACATCATTTGAGCAAAGGGGAAAGAGAAGGTATAAGGAAGAAAGGAGGTAGCAGGCCCAACAAAAGCAACCTGAGGAAAGTGACGAGGGAAGTGAAGCTCTGGAGAAGAGGCCCTACTCATTGTCTCCAGAGAGCGGATATGAGGAAGTCTCAAGCTAAAGAAGCCCAAGAGGGTAAGGTGGTAGCGGAAGGAAAGCAGGGTGATGGAGCCAGAACCAAAATTAAAATTGAAAACATGGAGGATAAGGAGGGTAGGCAGGTCAAAGTACCCAGTGGCAAGAAGGATGAAACAGGGCAGAGCAGTAGAAGTAAGCAACGCGTTAAGGAAGGGGATGAAGGAAACCAGCCGACAAAAAAAAGGCACGGTCGCCCCCGCCAGACCACTAGCAAAGTCGAGAGCAACCGCAATCAGAAAAGGCACAAGCGTAGAAACAGATCTCTTAGCCAGACAGTGAATGAGGCAGAACAGGCATTCAATCTGGATTCAAATGCTCACATTAGGAACATTATGGACGCTATGGAGGAGAAGGTGCTGGAGGAGCCTTCCGACCCTGAAATGTATGAGTGGTCCCTTCAATTACCTGATCCGAGGCACACTCGGGGGAGGCTTTCCCTGTATCACCGGGCTCTCCACACCTACTGGGTTTTGAAGCACCTTCTGACAAAGGCCATGGAACAAGTTGCAGCCGAAATGGTGGAAATGGCTCAGGACACGGCGGCGGTGAAGAAAGAGGCGGCAAATGCGGAGATGCTGGTAAAGCAACAGAATGAGCTTCTCAGAGAAATCAAGGCCATGCTGACGGATCAGAGGAAGGAACGCGTTAGTATCAATATTGACTGATGGCCTTCTTAGCAGCGTTTTTGCCAGGTTTACCCCTTTTACCGGTGCTTGTCGGTGCCCTGCGCTTTTGTGTTTCTGCTGGGGCGCCCTTGAGGCAGTAGTTTAAAGGTGTTTCTTTTTGTTCGCTCTTTTGGTTGTCGATAAGTTTGAGGCGATGTCCCCTGCTGGCCACCCCTGCGGCAGAAGGGTTAGTGTTTGTTATGTGTGCTTTCTTTGTATGGTGTTTACTTTGTTATGTTCAGTAGCTCTTATCAGACTGAGAAGCAAACAGATGAGATCATGAATGATGTTTGTCAGTTTAGGATCCAACAGATCTGGTTTCCCTCCGGGGCAGATTGAGGATCCTCAGTTTTGTACTTATATTTTCCTGTAGATAATAAAATACCCCAGTTTACAAAAAAAAAAAGAAATATTAAATGTTGTCGATGTTGCTACACACAATCGTATTGTTACAAGTGACTTTCTATCGGGAATATCCCATTTTGTGTCTGTCATACTTGTCGGCTTATTTATCTTTCAACTAAATGGTAGGTATAGATCTTTCTGATACAGATAATCTTTCATTTGCATCTTCCACAGATGGTAGTTTTGGCCATTAAATTTTTCGACCCTAAACCTACCATCTTCTGCCATTGCTCCCACTCGAACCAGGAACCCTTCTCTCTTGCGAGTTTATCAGCGAAATAGACCTTCAGATCTGATACCAGTTGTTAAAAAATCATATATTATAGAGCAATGGAACACATAAAATATTGCAGAAATATAAACACAGAAAATGCATAAAACAAGAGAGACACAGATATATGTGGTTCACCAAATTTAGGCTACATCCATGGAGAAATAGCCAGTCCTTCCTTTTATATTATCCAACAAAATTAATGGATACAACCTACAACAAATCCATTGTAATTTACTCTTCGCTCTCACACAATATCCTCTCTTTTTCTCACTCAGAATACAAATCTATATTCAACCTCAATACAATTCTCTCATATATAGAGAGGGGTTTCCTTCTAAGGAAAAAAATCCTAAATTAAACATAACTTCTATTGTCAGATCATCTGCGTAATGAACAGATCATATTGACTACGAAATTACAATATTTTACAAGGCAATTTTACATCTATTTTTAGCTTCAGGGGCACTGCTCCCAAACCCCCGCTGGACCCCCCTGACGATGATTAAATGACAGGAGGAATTGTCGCCCCCTTACAAATTGGGGTCCAACGTGGTGATACCTTTCAATAAAGAATATAATTAGGCTCCACACCCAACACAAATAATATCAGTCTTCTTTCTTGCTCTTATCTTGGATGCCCTACACATCGTCAAAGAGCATTAGATGCCATATTATTACCCAATCCTCCATTCTTTCTTCCCAAGTGAAGACAAGAATATTGTGTCTACCTCTCCCTCCTAACTAGGGAACATATTCCCATTCCTATAAAGGAATGTACCCAATCTCCCTTTGACTAGGGACTTGCCCAAGATCCCTCTTAATTAGGGACTCTCCTTTTCATCAGAAGCTTCTTCTTCGTGGATCCTTCAATTGCTTGATCAATTTCTTTCCTTGATATCATATACTTCAGTTGAGCTTCTTCCTTGTAGGGAATTATCCATCGACCACTTTCCTTCTTGGCTCGTCATGTCATTCCTTTATTCATGGAAAGTGGACTTGGTTCGTATCTGGAACCTTCTTCATATGGCTACTTCTATCTCATCATGCTTCTTTCAAGAATTTCCATACACCACATGAATGCTAGTTGTACTTACACCTACAATTCTTGTTCAAGTAGCCCTTACGAAATGGATCTTCATCATGACATCTTCCTATAGGTATCAACATGCTACATACACGTTGCCACATCTCCCAAATATATTCATTTTCAAGTGTCTCCATCTTTTTCAAACTTTCATCAAAGTCTTCATTCCTTTCAAGGAGATTTCCTAGTCAAATCTTCTTGGTCTTTTGGATGTTGATCGCCTTCATCATGGTTGCATATCTCACAAACTCTTCCTTCCTTGCACATTCCATTCCTAGGAGCTTCCAATTAGATTTTCTTAATTGTAGTCAACCACCTCATACTTCATATGAGGACATATTATGTTGATTTCATCTGGTGTGACTCATCCCTTTCTACACCTTCTCAGAGGAGGAGATTTCCTTTCTTTGATCATGCTTCTCAAGATAGAAGTAGTGATCCGTGTTACCTGCAACCATACGACATGACATTATAATATTAAACATAAGAATACATACCTCATTTATCTTTTGGTCGTCTAGGAATATTTAAACAACTTCCTTGATTGAAGTGTCTTCAACCCCTTGATAAGCTTCATCTCTTATGTCATCATACCATCATCCATGAATTCCACAAGTTGGACTTCCTAATGAAACACTTGCTTCCTCTCTAGATTAGTGAACCCTCTAATGAGGATTCCATCAAATAATCTTGAGGATATTTCATATCTCCATCTAGAAGATGTTTCCTTTTTGACTTGATATATGATGAGCCTTGTCCTAGATGACTTCATCCTTTCCTTCAATGTCTAATGAGGTTCCCAAGAGATATATCCTTGATGTTTGACTGCCATGGATTTTGTTCCTTTTGTCCTTCATGATTCCCATGGTGATGTTACAAGATCTTGTTTCTAATGCGTCCATGAGACCATGATCCATCTTATTATATATCATGTTCATATATATAACAAAATATTTAGGAGCTTATGATAAGACCCTTTTGTGAGGGATAGCATATCAATCATAGTAATAGTCTATTACTCCCTCCTTCCTTGGCTCTTTTCTTCAGCTTCCTCCATCTTTCCGATGATATTAGCTTTCTTTCCATAACACTGAATCTTAGCTATATCATTTTGTCTTGTTTAAGGACCAAACTTCCCTTTCCTTTCTTCAAATGTTTGAGTTCTTTAACCTTCAACACTTTTTCCCTCAACTTGCCTTTTTCTATCTAGCATAGAGACCACAAGTTGTCGAATGAGATAACTTTAGTGAATTTAAGAAAAATGATGATTATCTTATTATCATCTCTCCCAGATATCACAATTGAGTTATTATAATGATATCCTTTCATTCGTTTATACCTTTAATTTTGTGTAGATCAGGTTGTGATATAACCTTATTTACTGGATTTTCAGAGAATATATCTTCTATCATTTCATATATCTCTTTGATGTCTCCTCTGCTACATAGGAATGAGAGGATCTTTGACTAATTTCATAAGAATCCTTGAGTCCCTTGATCCTTTTCCATGCATTAAAACAATGCTTGACCTTGAGATATTTTTCCATAAATATCAATGACTTCTCTTACAGGGACTAATCCTCCTTTATTTTGCAAGGAATTTCGATGACCCAACCAATTTATAGATCTCCTTGCAAACACGAATTCATTTAACTAAACTTAATTATATAATGAAAGATACTTACTTGGAAAGTGAAGATGAAATCTTCACCTTGATGCTTCCTTGAATGATCTTCTTTACTGGGTAAGGATGAGATCCTTGCTTGATTTGATTGATGAACTAATACTTCCTTGACACCACTAAAACCAGACCTTTTTTGAGACCTTCTTATACTACTATAGCATATCATCACTTAATTGTTTTTGTCTTCAATATACTTTGATTCCTTTCATATCTGGTTCTTGTGATTATTGATATACTTGAGATGGCACTATATTGATATCACACAGGTGGACTATGGAACCTTGTAGAATTCTATATAAGTTAGCAATATCACGTAGACATTGGTCATCACTTTATAGCATCGAGACCTGGCACTGCTTGCCCAAGATATAGGTGAGGAGGTCTGAGGATATTTTCCCTAGTTGCAACATTTCTCCAGATTGTGATTGAGGTAATATGAGATTGAGATCAAGTATGAGTTATCAAGCCAAGGAAGAGTGTGGTCACCATCAAAACTTCAACATGAAGTATGATGAGATTGTGTTAATGATATACCGAACATTACACTTTTATGTGACTGTAATATAGTTTGAATTATGTTATTCTTATCAGTAGCATTCACCAAAATGTGGCACTGTGATCTGAGCTTATCACTAACTTGAATATGCCAGTGGCATATCACTATGGCATCAACTATATTTGCACCATACTCCGTTGTGTGACTTGAACTGAGAGGGTGACAAAAATCCAAAGTTAGTTATTGTGATATGTATGACGAGATCGCAACTTCAAAGATACATCAAGCTGTTTTGAGATAATTCCATTTTTAAGACTTGTTTCCTTATATTAGATGCCCTTCTTGGAGTGTCACTGTAACTGAATGCCCTTGACTGAACCATAGCTCTGAATCCATGTTGGAAAATTAGGTAGGACAAACTTTTAATTCAAATTCTCTTTACTTGATTACTATTTGTGTATTTATTCTTAAAATATCTTTGTTCCTTATTATTGTTCATGTGGAATACACCAAATAGGAATCAAACCAATAAGGTAATGACACAATAATTAGGCTCCAAGCCAAGGCTAAAGCCCCTCCTCTTGAGGGGAAAACCGGCAACTCTTCTTCTTATATATTCTTCACTAGATGAGTACACTTACCTTGATAATTAAATTTGACCTATAGAGCCTTCAGTAGATCAAGACATAATCATCCTTCACTGGTTCTTCTATCATCACTATGTAACACCATGTATTACTAGCCTTGAGATCATGTAGAGTAGGCAACGAATAGAATCACTGAGTAAACTAAGCATTATTGTCATCATTGAGCTATTGTGGAGAACTTCTGAGTTGCTGAGGAGAGATCTGAACTACTAAGGAGAGATATGAATCTCTTTGTTTATGCTTGAGCTCTTGTACTTGAGATACAGGCTGAAACCTTCCTATAGTTGACCTGAAAATCTCAAAGGATATGCGAGCTCTATATATGCCTATATACAGTAGTTAGGTATCTATATTGGATATGACATGTATCAACAAACAATTATGTCTATTTATTTGAGTCGACATAACATAGATGAACTGACATGTATCAAACACACACACACACACACACACACACACACATATATACATATGTGTGTGTGTGTGTGTGTATTCATTGGAGCCAACATGAAGCTTCTTTACGCATATGTTGAGGCCAACTTATGGATGACTGTTCTTGTCTTCTAGGAGATATTTTACATTGACTTCTTTACAAGTATAACATCACTTCATATACATGACTCTAAATTATATATTTATGACAAGATGAAAAACCCCTAAAGACATAAAGAAGAAGTCTTTGACCTATAATGAAAACTTCTTGCTCATGAAACTCATGATGTAAGTATTACAAAATACATTTTATTATCATTGTCTTCTTCATAAATACATAATTACAAGTCATTATGAAGATTGAACCTAGTTACAATCTACAATGGTATTTAGAATACCATGGTATGGAAACTGTACAAGACTTTGCTTCACCATACCCGCGTATGTACACAGTCATTATTCACAGGACCCACGTGTATTTTCCAACACTTTACCTTTTATCATTCCTCTGTCTCAAAACTGATATTCTATTGTCCAATCTCTTTATCACATCCATACTAGCCCGTATACTCATCTTGCTACCATCATGTTGACATCTTTATCAAGTAGGTTTCCATCAAGGACAACACATTAGTCATAATGCCAACAAATATTGATTGATGACATATTGATATATTCTAAGAATTAGGAAGAGGATGCAAAACACCTAGCAACAATGTTAAGATTTCTAAGAAAGCATCAGTTGTATGTTAATCTTAGTAAGTGTAGTTTCTTTCAAATAGAGGTTCATTACTTGGGACAAGTTATTTCCAAGGAAGGTATAGCAGTGGACCCATAAAATATCATAGCTATCATGGAGTGGGAAACTCTTAGGAATGTGGATGCGGTCATATCATTCATGGGACTAGTATCTTATTACAAGAGGTTCATTAGGATATTCTCATGGATTTCCTATCCTATTACTTCTTTGCAACAAAAAGGGAAGAAGTTTGAATGGATTGAGGAGTGTGTAACTAGTTTTGAGTAGTTAAAGTATTTGTTTACAAATGCTTTAGTCTTGAATATTATAGATCCAGAAAAGCAATTGTGGTATGTACAAATGCTTGCAAGAGGGTACTTGGTGGAGTCTTTCCAAGAAGGACATGTGGTATGCTATGAGTTGAAGAATTTGAATGAGCATGAATAGAACTATGTGACTCAAAATCTTGAGTTGGTAGCTATTATTCATGCCTTAAACATGTGGAGGCATTATCTTCTTGGCAAGTGATCTATTCTAATGAGTGATAATAGGGGATTGAGGTACTTGTTTGACAAACCTAATCTAAATTCCAAGAAAGATAGATGGTTGGCTACTCTTAGTGAGTTTGAATTTGAGATCAAGTACATCAAGGGAAAGGAGAACAGGGTTGCAAATGCTCTAAGTAGAAGAGTGCAGGTGAATCACATTGCAACAATGAGTTCTTATGTAAAAAAATTATAGGAGAAGATCTTGCGGGAAAGACAACATGATGACAAGTATCATTATTTGAGGTATATGTTACAATAACAAGGTAAAGTTATTAATATGTGGATTATCATCTCACGATAGATGGCTTGGTTAGATTTAGGAACGTGATTTATGTACCAGATGAAAGTGAAGCCAAGAAGCTTATCTTGAGGGAGTTTCATGACAAGCCATATTTAGGTCACCTGGGATATCATAAGACATTGACAGTAATTAAGAAGCTCTATAATTGGCTAAACTTGAAGAAAGAGGTGGTTGAGTTTGTTGTGAGATGTTTGGAATTTCAGCAGGTAAGAGCAGAGTTTAAGAATCCAGGTGGTTTATTACAACCGATTCCAATTCCAAAGTGGAAATGGGAGGTCATTTCCATGGAATTCATTACAGGTTCGCCGAGGAAATCTAAGTAACATGATTCTATTATGGTTGTGGTTGATAGGTTCAATAAGGTAGCTGAATTCATTACAGTTAAGTCTACTAATTCATCTAGTGAGATCGTTGTATGATGTAGTTAAGTCTACTAATTTCATCAGGGAGATAGTAAGATTGCATGGTGTTCATAATAAGATTGTATCATACAACGATTCCAAGTTCACTTCTAGGTTTTGGTAGGAATTGTTTGTAGGTTTTGGGAAATGTTGACTTTCTACACAACTTATCATCTGTAGGCAGATGGACAGATCGTGAGGGTCAACGAGATTTTTGAGGACACATTGAGGATGTATGTCATGCATCAGCAATGAAAGTGGGAAGAGTATCTTCCATTAGTAGAGTTTGCGTATAATAATGGGTATTAAGAGTCCTTGAAGATGAGTCTATTTGAGGGACTTTATGGGAAAATTTGCAATACTCCTGTCAGTTGGAGTGATCCAGTGAACATGGTATTAATTTGTAACAACCGACAATTTAAGTATACAACTAATTAGATCAATTATGTGATTTGTAATCAACACACAACTATTCAACTAATTAATATAGAATTTCAAAAAATGTGAGTAGAGACAACTTACCTGTAGTGATGATATTCCTTACTTGTGATTTTGGAGTTGAATGCTATTTGAATCTTGCTAACCACAACAAAAATTTTGGGGATGACTTCCACCCAACCATAGACTCAACTTCACATAATCTTTCTACAACTGACCAACCCTAAGCCCTCAATCAACGTATTAATGCCAGGGAATCCTTTGTCTCACAACACTTTTCTCTTAAGGGAATGTATGAATATCATCCTCCTCATTGTGCATTAAATAGACTAAAAATGGAAAGGGGTCCGCAAGCACACATTTCATGTGTGAACATGCAACTTTTCTTTCTTTATTTTAAGCTTTACTTAATTTAATATTTATCTTAATTTAACTCTTTCTTATTTAATTCCTTTTTACTTTTTGTTAACTTTACTTATTCTTACTATTTTTATAGCTTACTTTTATATATATTCATTTAGAACTCCAATTTATTATTTTCGTTTATTTATTTTATTATTATTATGATATTCTCTTCATTATTTATTATTTATTTACTATTGTTATTTTTTTCTTTACTATTTACTATTTACTATTATTATCTTCTCTTTATTGTTTATTATTTATCTTATATTAATATTATATTATTTATATATTAGGGTATTACATACTCTTTAAGGAAGTTCATCCTGAAATTAAGTTGAACCATTTAACATTTTATTTTATTTACTTATTTATTACTTCACATTTTCTGTACACCCTCTGCTAAACTAGTATTACCAGTAAGCATCGACATTTTCCACAACACCTGGGAAATCCCAAGGAATCTATGTCATTTTTCCCACTTTGGGAACCAGGCATAAGCCTCATTGTTCTATACCATAGCCTATGGCTGGCCCCAAGGATCGTGCGAAGGCTTCGACCTCATCCGCCCCAAGGCAAATATTTGGTCCCAGTTCTCAATGACTTCGGGCATCTCGCAAGGCTGACCCACTCCCTCCACACTCACTAAGGTTCACATCCCCAGGAATCAAATTCCTTACATCCCTACTAGAATTCAACATCCCAATCCAATATCAGGCACTTGACCTACAATATCAGGCAATTGACCTCCTCAAGATGGTCCCATAGCCCCTCATGAGCATCCATCAAGAGCTATACAAGACAAAGGAACTACTGCCATTTGTAATGTTGATTAAGTATATCCCCAACCCATATAATTTTACATATTATCCCTTTTATATATGGTCTCGCATGAGATCATCAAATAAACCGGCCCTCTCAACCCATTTGTGGATTTCCTGTCAATCACCACAACTCAACATGCAATTAATGCATTAGTTATTAGATCATAGTATCATAGAAAATAATCCACATGCCAACTCTTGCATGTTGTCATGCCAATGTAACATCATTGTTAATCACCACATTATGAATAATAAAGAACTGCATACTCATGCACATCATAAAATTTGTATGCAATTACCACATGTTTCACCTCATGGAATACCATCATAAGTTATAACATCAACGTATTTGTCTCAAGGATATATCATGACATCACATAATAAAATAACCACATTTATATATAATCTCATATCATATCATCATAATATCTATGTCACATTATGCATATCGTATCCGTCATGATTATACAACATCATTATCATAACAAAATAAATAAATAAGAACTGCATATGGTCATCAATCTCTCATCAGAACTATGTCCAATTATCACATACCATCACATCATGAAACATCATCACAACATTATACTCAATAGTCCTATGTTAACCTAGCCATTAGCTGAAACCATAATTGAAATCATAGCGTATGATTTAGATGTTTCAATAAAATTTAAACAATATGACATGATTTAGATGCTCCATAGAAGTATCTATCTAAGCTAAGTTATGCAATTCTATTTGGTTCACCATACTTCCCTCGATCTTCATTATTATCATGATTATTTAACTTTATTAGTTGATTGTCAATGTCTACTATGGATTGTTCTTATATGGAAGATTCTAATATGATTCATTAACCCCCTTTTCATAGTGTTATTCCTTTACAAGATACCATCAAAGTAATAAATTACTTCATCATGACTATTCACCCAATCCAAATCTTCCATCATGTTCTAGAGATGACTTCATGTTGAGATATTACACTTTTATAAAACTTCTCCCTACTCGCCTTAAGTATCATTGTATTACTTTTTTCCATTCATCTCAACCTTCCAAGTGGGTTATGACTATCATCAATAGAAAATTGAAAGCTTATCATCTTCCCTTCCTTTCATAGCATAACTTTCTTAGTTATGTACCGCTAACTTTAGAGATCAAACTTAGAAACTTTTCCTCCTATCTTAAAACCCTTGTTGGTATACATATTTTTCCAAGTTCTCATTTTAATAATGGGTGCACTATCCCTTCAAGATTAAATGGATACTACTTTAAGGGTTATAATTATTTCTTCCAATTTGACTCCATTTGACATATACTCGTTGGGGGATTGTACTTCTATTTTCATAGTTGTGTAAGTAAACAAATATGGTTCCCATCCTTAAACATTTTCTGAATTAAAGCATTACTAATGTGAAAACTACCTTAATATTTAAGATGTATTTCCTTGAATCCATCACTTTATCTTAATTTCATGGAAACATTATCTATTTATTTCCATTGTTTTATGTCTAAATCTTTATTTTAAACCCTTATAAAAATCTTAAAATCCAAACTTCATTTTCAGTGGCATTACCAATTTCAAAAATTCACAAGAATTTTACTAACTAAGATAACTTAATTTACAAATGTATAGTTTCACTAACCATAAAAGTAAAGTAAAATCATATTTCTATATATGAAAATACAATTGTTATAGTATTTATGATACTCTTGTCATAAATTAGATTAAAATCAACATATACTTCATAATTCTAATAATTTATCAATTATAAAAGTAAAATAAAAACTACATAAATATATATAATATATATCTATCCCATATTATTTTATGATAAACTATTTTGTTGAAAATAATTAAACAACACATTAAACTAATATACAACACAATCATAAATATTTGCACATTGAACAAGTCATACATAGTTATTTCTACTCCATTAAAATATAATATTATCTAATTATAAACTCAATAAAAATTTTACCTTACAATACAAAAATTTATAATAATATAATTCATTTTTATTTTTATAAAATACAACCAAAATTAAAATACCTTCCTTGTAAATTAATCCCATCACTATTAAAATACATAAATAATAATTAAATATATTCCAAAATCACTAATAAATATATTACCAATGTATCTTAAAGGAACAAAGTCCACTTTCATTCCTAATATATATTCCTTTTATATACCTATTTTATTAAATTATATCTCTTAATAATGTAATAGGACATTTTTATATTATATTGTGATGAATCACATATGGTGTATTGATAATGTGCGAAAATAATACAATGTATAAATATTTATTAATGAAAAATATTACCAATTAAAAGAAAAAGGATATGTAATCTAACTCCAACTTCAATTCAAAGATTATTGATTTATAATTTCTCAAACTCAAGCCTACTCACATTTAATATAAATTTATTGTTACTTTACTCAATTTAATATAAATTTATTGTTACTTTACTCACATGTCATCCCTTCCTTAGCCAACAACAAGTCTAATCACATTTAATAGAAACTTATGGTTACCTTATTCACATGATATCTCTTCGTTGTTAACCACAAAACAAGTTTACTCACATTTAATGTGATAGAAACTTATGGTTACTTAAATCTTTTAATAGAAACTTATGGTTACCTTATTCACATGATATCTCTTCGTTGTTAACCACAAAACAAGTTTACTCACATTTAATGTGATAGAAACTTATGGTTACTTAAATCACACTTCACTATCTGCTAAAACCAAACCCTTCGTACCAAAAAACAAGTTTACTCGTACTTCACTATCTGCTAAAATCAAACCCTATGCTGACTGGTCCTCAATTTTTTTATTTCATTTTTCAACGTTACTCCTCTTGAATATTAAAGATCTTAAATATATTATCATTATTTTTAAGGCAAATTAGAATTCATTCAAACATGCATGATATTTTAAATATATTATCCTTATTTTTAAGTCAAATTAGAATTCATTCCAAAGTGCAAGATATTGAATATATACGAATTATTTATTAAATAAATAATTTAACTTGTATATTATTTAAGAAAAATATTAATTAATTATGAAGAAGATAGTACAAAAGTTTAACAAAGTTGAAATTGGGCAATTGGGCTCCCATACTATATATAACAACCCACTATTTAAATATAAAAATAATTAGGTTAATTATGCGATTTATAATCAACACATAACTATTCAACTAATTAACATAGAATTTAAAAAAATATGAGCATAGACAACTTACCTGTAATGATGATATTCCTTACTTGTGATTTTAGATTTGAACGCTATTTGAATTTTACTAACAAAAACAAAGTTTTTGGGGACGACTCTCCGCCCAACTGTAGACTCCGCTGCACATAATTTTTCTACTGCTACCTACCCCGGAGCTCTCAATCACTATAGTACTGCTAGGGAATCCTTTGTCTCGCAACATTTTTTTGTCAAGAAAATGAACGAAAGAATGGATGAATCTCATCCTCCTCATCGTCCATTAAATATAGAAAAAATAGAAAGGGGCCTGCATGCACACATTCCATGTGTGAACATGCAACTTTTATTTATTTATTTTAAACTTTACTTAATTTAATATTTCTCTTAATTTAACTATTTATTATTATATTCCTTTACTTTTTGTTAACTTTACTTATTCTTACATATTTTTATAGTTTATATATATATATATATATATATATATAATATATATATATATAGAACTCCAATTTAGCATTTATTTTATTATTTTTTTTAATTATTTAATATTTACTATTATTATCTTTTCTTTATTGTTTATTATTTATTTACTTATATTTTATTATTATATATTTTTTATTTATTATTATTATTATTATTATTATTATTATCGAGTAATTACATGATTGGACCAGATATGTTGAAAGAGATGGAAGAGGAAATGCAAGTTATCAAGAGGAATGTGAAGACATCATTAGATAGGAAGAAGAGTTATGCAGATCAACACAAGGTATTCGTGAGTTTCAGGTTGGAAATACATGTAATTATGCATCAAGCCCAAGAAGAGCTACTTGAGGATTAGATCATTTGAAAAGCTGACACCTCGAAATTGCGATACTTTTGAGATCCTTGAGAGGATTGGATCAGTGGCTTACTGAATTGCATTGCCTTTAATAGTGAAATTCCATGATGTTTTCCATGTTTAATCAGTTAAGTAGTATGTCTAGGATATTTATCATGTGATTGATTGTTCTGTATTGCAAGTGGACCTAAAGGGAGAATTCTAGCCAAAGCCCTGGTGCATATTGTAGCGGAAACAACTCATGTTGTGGAAATGAGGAATCAAAAAAGTTAAAGTGTAGTGGAAGAACTTTGGGCCTCATGAAGCTACATGGGAGATGGTTGATCAGATGCGGGCTTTGTATCTTTCGTTATTTGTTGGGTTAAGCAAATGAGTTTTGACATATGTATGTATATATGTATATGGTTGTAGATACTGCAATGAGTTGTGTTATAAAGCTCCAATAAGTGATATGGTTGTGATGTTGGTCATGGTTTGTTGTAGTTGTTCATTGTAAATATTGCATCGAGTTGTGCTATAAAGCTCCATAGGAAGTATGTTTTGTTTTCAACATTTTTTCTAGTCATAGGTGTCATAGAACATTGAGGATGGTGTTCCCCTAAGGGGAAGGGGTTTGTAATAGCCCCAAGTTAAAATTTCATGTGATAAAGGTTAATAAAGGAAAAATAAGAACAAGTTCATGGGACACGTATTCCAAATTGAATGTCGGGAAAAACACTATAGTGGACATCACTTTTGGTTTCTTAATGGCTAAAGAAATTGGCAAAGGCATTGGAAAAGGAAAAATGACAATAATTGACATTTTATTTATGAAATAAAGGAAAATAAGAGAAAAGGAAGGTGAAGAGACACGTATTTGCATGAGAGGGAAATTAAAAGAAAAATTAAGGGAAATTTAAGAAAAGAAAGGCCTCAATGATAAAAAGACTTGTGAGGATCAATTCATAATTTTTGTTGGTTTAACTTTTATTAGTACAACCTTTTGTAAGATTTGTTTTTGAATTGGTGAGAAAGAGAGAAGAGCACCAAGAGGAGAAAGCAAGCAAAGGAAGGAAAAGGCGAAGTAAGAGCAAGCAAGGAAAAGAAAAGGAAGAAAGGAGAAGGTCGTATCAACAACTTCAATGGGAAGATTTTGCAAGTAGCGGGTTGCTTGACTAATTTCTTAGCTAATGTGTGAATGCATGGTACATGTATTGGTTTACTTGGTTCTTTTATTGTCATTGGAATGTGTTAGGTTCATAAAATTAGGAAAATTTGTCAAAAAACATTCGTTAAAACAAATGTTTGTGATATCATTTGTTTGAGTAGATATTATAATGGAACTCATCATAACTGAAAAAAAGTAGGCGGTTTTAGTGGTCTTTTTTGTGGTTCTTTTCATGGAACAAGTAGCACTGATCCGCTACATATATAAAAGCACCAGACTACATACATAACTAAAAGAAATGAGGTGTTGAATGAAAATAACATCAGTGCCTGAAATGTATACCACCTTGATGCTTATATATCAAAAAATTCCCCAGGCATTCTTTTAAGGAATGACAATGGGGCATGCGAAAAATAATTGTAGTCTTGGCACTTTTTTTTAAACTCGCAGTGACAATGTGTCTTGTTTGTATAAATGCACTCATATGTTAGTGGTATAAATTGACCAGTGCTATTAATTTTAATAATGTAGCAGGGATAGAAATAATATTTTTTTAGGACCATGTTGTTAGTTCTATGAAAGCACTAGTGCGTTAAGAATTACAATTTGTTGCGATGTTAATTGCAAATAATACCAGTGCTTGAAGAACTAAATGCCTCAGTGTTGTTGTTTTCTGAAAAGGCACTGGTCATCCAAAAATTTGTCGTCATGGTGCTTTTATATAACATAATGCACCGATGTGCTTTTATGTTATGGATGTACTAATTTTTTGTATGAGATTTTCTCTCTTTTGGAAACATCTACCTGTGACAGTGCAAGTGATCAGATATTGATCAATGACCTTAATTATAGCTCAAATTTCAAAGTGTTTAAAATAGTGTCAAATATGAACGACTAGATAGATCTCGTCTTCCTAATTGTCGCGCCGCAAATGATTCGAAAAACTGATACTGTATGAAGGAGTTATCGCAATTTAAAAAGTCCAGTAAACTACAATTTTTGGACATTTGACCAAGATTAATTTGGTTTTTGAAAATATTAAAAATAGTATATTCCAAGGAATATTCACTAGAATATTTCCTTTCGGGGTGAGCATGTGGGTGGTATTCAGAAAGTGGGGAGCGGTATCTCGTGCGAACAAAAAACTGTAAATGGTATTCTACGATTTCACGCGATTAACCTTAGCGGTCGACACGTAGCATAGGTAAACTACTTTCTAGCGTGCTCTCGATTTGATATTGGTTGTGCAAGAATTTATGCGATATTGCACAACAACCATTCGATTGGACTGGTCACATCGACGGTGGAGATCGTCCGGATTAGTTGGTGAGCGGACAACGAGATATCCGTTGGATCAAGCGGGATAGATTGATGGTGGAGATTCCGTTATTTGAAATGCTTCTGATGCTAATGTAATCACAGGTTGCAAACGGTTGACATGCGGTTGCATGAGCGCCACCTCTACAGAGGATTATCCCTAACCGTCGGGATTATACCGCCTCATATGCACACCTAAACAGTTATTATAATGGCTCACCTCCGATGGTCAGCTTGGTGGAGCAGCTAAACTTAGGCGGATATGCCAAGTTTAACTAGAGTTAGGTGCAATTCACTAAATTTGGTGGAGTATCCTTAGGGGATATTGACAAAATGCACTCCAGGAGTAGTTTTTGAGAGAGAGTGAAACAAGAGGCTAGCTAGGCTAATTGGAGCCTTCTAAAGCCAATGGAATAGTCTAGAGAAGCTGAATAAGTCATCTTCATAGATATTTTCATCCAGGGAGATTTTGGAGCTCAGGACCACCACGCGTTGGAGGTAGTTATAGGAGCTACCAGTACTCGTTCTCAGCGAACAAATAGTCATTCCTAACTGTAATGAGCATTCTGAATCCATTGCAGGGATTTGCAGAAGCATTTGAAGACTTCTAAAGGCCGAGATGCTACAAGAAAGTTTCAAGCAGCCTAGTGGCAACCGTGGAAGAAGGCCTAGTTTGGGGATGTAGTGCTCATTTTGAGCAAATGATCAGTCTATTTTCGGTGTCTGATATGTGCTGGAGACAGTAGATGAGGTTTCAGTGACAGTTAAAGAATTCTGAAGGATTTAGTGCCATCAAGAAGCTCAGGGTAGCTCAGAGCACTAAATAAAGGAACCAAGTCTAAGGGAGCTTAGATCTGTTTGCAGAGTGATGACATCCATGATACATATATAGATGGTATTCTAAGCCCATTGGTTTAGTTTAGTAACCTTTGGAATTAAGTGTGGAACTCGTAAAAGAAACTTTGCCATAATCTCAAAGAGCGAAGTCAAGATGACAAAAGCTCAAGGAGACGTAGCCCACGATATTCAGGTGAACCCCTAGATTAAATTTTTTGTTGTGTAGATGTTTATTTGTTCATTATATGGCTATTATATGTGTTTAATACCAATAGAAACAAATGGACTTAAAGCACTTAAATAGTTAAAGGAAAACATACACCTGTTTCAAGTATTTAATTCCACAGATGTCATATATAAGCTAGATCATTTATTTGTTTAACTGAGTGGGAGGTTCTTGTAAGCATAACAAGTTATCAAACCCCCATTTTAGATTAGGTGGTATAAGATCAAGTTGCTTGATTGACAGAGCAATAGGTTGCTTGTTTGACATGAAAGGTGTTTAAACAGTACAAAGAATTTGACTGTTTTATTGTTTGTAAACTGACTACTATTGGAGTTTGTGAAGGTGAAGGGAAAGCTACTGATAGCTAAGTCCAGGAATGGACAAGAAGGAAGAAGGGTTGAAAGCATTCTCCTTACCCAAAGGACCTCAAGTCAACTCTTGAAGCACAAGAGGGTTTGTTTGTAAAATTATGCTTGAATAAGAGTTTGACTCTACAACCATTTAGTTAAGAAGTTTTGTCAATAGATTTTGAAAGCTTTGTGAAATTTGTTGTAGTTCTTTTGTTCATTTCTATTATGAAAACTTCTACAAGTGATTTTTCAAAATCCTCCTCCTTCACAAGATTCTTTGATGAAGACATGAAGCAAGACTTGTTCATCATGATGGATATGGTGAAACAAATGTATGAAGATGAAAAGAAGAGCACCAAACTTCGAGAGCAGTTGAATTCCATGAAGGAAGAGAAGCATTTTCTTTTTGACAAATTGCAGGAAATCGAAAGCCAAGTTCATATTGCAAATACGAACCTAGAAAGGATGCATGAGTTGGAGACACAACTCCTTGTTGCCAAAGAAGACTTAGTCAAGCATCAATTTGAAGAAGAGGTAAACAATTCTAGTTTGTCTCCAATTTCCTCAAAGAATGTTTATGTTGGTTCTTTTGAAAAACATACAAGAGGTATAGGGTCCAAGTTGATCTAAAAAATGGGCTATGAAAGAAAAGGATTGGGAAAATATGCACAAGGCATTGTTGAGGAAAGGCCTAAGTATTTGGGTCTTGGCTATGGACAATATTGTGGAGAAAGTTCCAAAGTAGCCATGAAGGCAATTGAAACAGTTCCTAGAAGGAGTTTCATGTTAGGTTCTCTACCTCAAGCTTGTAAAGATTGTATTCATGGGGAATGAAATTCTTTGAAACATACGTTGCAAGAAGAAGGTGTTCATAAGCATGCACTCAAACAAGGGAGTTGTGAAAGCTCTAAAATCATTGAAGAGATTGATGGTGTTCCGAAGGGAGCCACTTCTTCATTCGATTCACCTTCTCATGAAGGCAACAAAGGTGAAAGAGGAAGGTATAAATCTGATTTCAATCACATTTCTTTTGATTATGTAAAGCATGGTAAATTTCCACATAAGAATTGGAAAAAAATTGTGTGTTCCTTTTGTGGTTTGGTTAACCATAGTGTTTCTAGATGTTGGAAGAAAATGGCCACATACAGGAAACATTTGAAGAAAAGGAGGCAAGAAGCCAAAGGTCCACTGGGCAAGGAAAATTATGTTGTAAAGAGGATGAACATGTATTGCACTTATTGCCATAAGAAAGGACATATTTATGAAAAGTGTTGGATTTTAAATCCAACAATGCTTCCACGAAATTTGAAGAAGGTGGAAAAAGAGAATGGCAAGAATGAAAAGGAAGTTTCAATAATTGATGTGGTTAAGGAGGATTCACAAGTTGATGTTGACGTGCAGTTAAAGGAAGCACCTTTAATGTGGATTGGTAAGAAAGGGTTTGCGTTCTTATCCAATTATAGTTGCATGTATTTTGATTTGATACATTTCTTTGCCAATGGAATGCAAGTTGCAGGGTTTTACCAAAAAGGTGAATGAAAAGGTTGAGTAAGAGAATTGCTTTATTGCAGCAAAATTATGTTTATTTCAGCTTTGTAAGTACATTTACATATGATTGAGGATCTTGTACTTGTAATTGTGCTTGAGATAAAGTTGAAGAATGGAATGCATGCATGAGAATGGTATGTATGAACAAAGGAATGTTCATGATTTCATTGTATTTGAACATGCATGTGTAATTGACTTGATGGTTGATTGCTTTGTTTAAACATGCATGCAATGTCATATAGACTTGGAAAAGTTTATTTTGTCTCCAAGATTGAAAAAGGGAGATAATGTTGAAGTGTTTCACAAGAGGTGGAACTCTTTCTACTTTGAAAAATAATTGTCAAGTTCTTTTTGTATATGCTTGACTTGGAGAGTCAGTTGTTTGAAAAAGGCATGTTTTGTCGGCTTGGGATTTAGTCCATCATTTGTACACAAGATGTAAGAGACATGATGTCGATTCACATGATGTGAATTTATGTCGTCAAGCTATTTTTTTGCATTATGTTGTTTTTGAAAAGATGTCAGAAGAAGATTTGCAGTAGCAAAAGTCGCCATAGAAGTGGCTTGGTAAGAAGTGGTTTGACTTCTTGACATAGTTAAACATACTTTCATTGGTACATATGTAATCTCATTTTTTTTTGAGTCACCTTGGGTCGATGATCAAGGAAGCGATGTTCAGCTACCTTCTATAAACTTCTCAACAAAAATTATGAATGAGTTCTAGGAAGATAGTTCTTAATAGGAGGACAAGCACATCCTGGAAGGGAAGTGTCGACTACCTTCGAGTTTTGGTTCAAAGGCACTAGCCATGCAAGGCAAGTGTATGGAGGCTGAAAGAAGAGGGTGTTGTACTCTCCTCTACTGAATAGATCAATATATCAGTCTTTTGGGGTCCAAAAGGTTCCTAATGGGGAGGAGTGATTAAATATTGATCAATGACCTTAATGATAGCTCAAATTTCAAAGTGCTTGAAAGAGTGTTGAACCTGAACAATAGGATATATCTCATCTTCTTGATTTTGGCACCGTGAACGGTTCGAAAAAATGATACCAGATGAATGAGTTATTGCAATTTGAAAAGTCCAGTAAACTGTAATTTTTGGACATTTGACCAAGAGTAATTTGGTTTTTGAAATATTAAAAAAAATATATTCCAAGGAATATTCCTTGTAATATTCCATTTTGGGGTAAGCACTAAACCTTTCCTTAAACATCTTTCTTTAAGTTCCGTATTGAGCATGTGGGTAGTATTCAGAAAGTGGGAAATGGTATCTCGTGCAGACAAAAAGCTGTAAATGGTATTCTATGATTTCATGTTATTAACCTTAGCGGTCGACACGTAGCATGGGAAAACTACTTTTCTTGCACGCTATCGACCTGATATCGGTCGTGCAAGAATATGCGTGAAATTGCCTGACAATCGTTTGATTGGACAGGTCACATCGATGGTGGAGATCGTCTGGGTTAGTTGGTGAGTGGACGATGCAATATCCATCGGATTGAGTGTGATAGATCAACAGTGGAGATTCCATTATTTGAAATGCTTCTGATTCCAACGTAATCGCCGGTTGCAAACTATTGACATGCGGTTGTATAACCGCCAGCTCTACGGAGGATTATCCCTAACTATCGGGATTATAATGCCTCATATGCACAGCCAAACAATTATTATAACGGTGGAGTAGCTAAACTTAGGTGAATATGCCAAGCTTAATTGGAGTTAGGTGCAGTTCACCAAATTTGGTGGAGTATCCCTAAGGGATATTGACAAAATGCACTCCATGAGAAGTTTTCGAGAGAGAGAGTGAAACAAGAGGCCAACTAGGCTAATTGGAGCCTTCTGAAGCCAATGGAACAATCTAGAGAAGCTGAATAAGTCATATTCATAGATATTTTCATCCAGGGAAATTTTGGAGCTCAGGGCCACCAGGAGTTGGAGGCAGTTGTAGGAGATACCAATACTTGTTCTCAGTGAACCAACAGTCATTCCTGACTGTAATGAGCATTCTGAATCCATTGTGGGAATTTTCAAAAGCATTTGAAGAATTCTAAAGTCGGAGATGCTACAAGGAAGTTTCAGGCAGCCTAGTGCCAACTGTGGAGGAAGGCCTAGTTTGGGGATGCAGTGCTCATTTTGAGCAAATGATCAATCTATTTTCAATGTCTGATATGTGTTGGAGACAGTAGATGAGGTTTCAGCGACAGTTAAATAATTTTGGATTTATTTCCATCAAGAAGCTCAGGGTAGCTTAGAGAATTGACTAAAGGAATCAAGTCTAAGGGAGCTTAGATTTGTTTGCAGAATGATGACAGCCATGACAGGGATATTGATGGTATTCTAAGCTCATTGGTTTAGTTCAGTAACCTCTGGATTCAAGTGTGGAACTTGTAGAAGAAACTTTAACATAATCCCAAAGAGTCAAGTCAAGATGACAAAAGCTCAAGGAGACGTAGCCCATGATATTCGGGTGAACTCGTAGATTAAATTTGTTGTTATGTGTAGATGTTTATTTGTTGCATTATATGGGTGTTATATGTGTTTAATATTAGTAGAAACAAATGGACTTAAAGAACTTAAATAGTTAAAAGAAAATATACACCTATTTCAGGTATTTAATTCCACAAATGTCATATATAAGCTAGATCATTTATTTGTTTAACTGAGTGGAAGGTTCTTGTAAGCATAACAAGTTATCAAACCCCCATTTCAAATCAGTGCAATTATTGTAATTTTTGAAATCCTTTATTCATAAAAAAATTGACATATATCTTATAATAGTATTCATATAAATTAAATATTGATTAGTGTGCTTGTATATCATGTTTGGATTAATATTTATATTATTACATTTTGCATCTCTTCATTATAATATTTAATCAGTGGTGTAACATTTCACAGTGACATTGGATAACACAATAGAATAAATTAAAATGTATTTTATTATATATCAATAAGAGACTTTGTCATACAAAATGAAATTGTTATTGGCAGCCCCTTATCTTTAAATTGGGACACTATGTCCATTACATTAAACAAAATGTATGATTTTCACAAACAATTATTCAAAAAATGCAACATGTTGCATTAATATCCAAATAGATCATTATTCTTCATTGGAACGTTTGTTAGTGCTCTAGATACTTCCATGAATTGGGTTATTTGGAGGAATGGTTTGTTGATTGCATCGATTTTTTTCATCTTCTTGATCATGTTCCATATGCAAACATAAAAGTAAAGTGTAATGAGTGTATCTAGATTGGTGAGAGTAATGAAAATTGAAATAAATAATATATATCAATGTAAATAAAAGAAATGTACCATAGAAAGATGTCACTGATAAATTGTGCACATTGTTTCAAAACCAGGTAGTTGATGTAGTTCCATATTTTGTTTCCTACATGTTTTAAACTCCATTATAAATCATAAATTTAATATAAAGGATTTTGTTTTATATTAATTATAAACTATTAGAAATGAGAGAGATCAGAGAGAGTGATTACACAAAACACCAAAACGCATTCTAATTTTATTGATCACATAAGACATTTACACATAAGAATTTGATCATTGACTCCAGTAAATTGCGACCCAAACATGACTCGACTCCAACTCATAACATAGGAATCAACAACTTCTAGACTAATGCCTAGGGACTCACAATGTCAACTACACATGACATGGAAGCATTACTTCCAACACCCTGCCTTAATGGTTACATGGGAAACACTAAAAACACATATTACAACAACAAATAAATTTTTGTCTAATTGGTCTTCATCAGAACCCACATCCACTCTAGAATCTCGCAATCACTGCTCTTTAACCACCACATCTTCAAGCTGTTACTTGAACTCCATTTAAAATGTAACCACCTCTAACCATCGTTGACAAAATTTGCAAGATCAATAATATTTAAAAATTGACTCATCAAGGCTTCCATGATAAAAGCCATCAAGTAATGAACCATCCTATCGATCAACTACCATCTATCAAATATTTCACTTTAGGCTATCCGTCAATTGATAGGATGGAGGTATGTATGCTAAATGTGCTGAAGAGTTGATCAAACAACTTGACCTTACACAATAATTGATGTTTTGGACATCAGGGCTTCCAGTTGAAGAACCACCAACCCTTTTTATAACCAAAATTAATAACACACAATAATTGACATTTTGGACACGAGGGCTTCCAGTTTAAGAACCATTAATCCTTTTTATAACCAATAAAAAACACAAACACCAAAACCATCTCTCACATTTTTTTTAATAATAATAACCCTTCTTCATTTATATACAAAGATATCCTCTCACTACAATCTTTCACACATGAACAAACACACAACCCAAAATAAAACCTACAATGCTCTTGACAACAAAACTAGCTAACCATTCTCCACTAAACTCAAACTCTTCCCACAATTGTTGGAAATTTTCAAGAACCCAGAAAATTCACATTTAAATAACGCATTAAGTGACACCCATACTCCGTCCTCTACTATTGTACCAATGGCTTCCATCCAATATCGATCAAACTTATTGATGCAATACCCATCACCTCGTGTACTTGTAATGAGATTGATATTATAGGAAGGAGTACTTCTTAAATGTGGAAAATTGTTGTTGTAATAAGTCCCACATAATGAAAGAGTTTTGACAACATCAAAAGGGGAAGAGATTGGTGGAGATGTTGTGAGAGATTTAATCACTGTTGGCTTGGGCATTACAATAATAAAAGATTCTTCCCATGAGTGAGACTCTTACATTGAGGCTGAGCATGTGGATTTGGCCATGCTACTGTAAAGAGCTTGACCCTTACTACAATTTAGCTTACAACACATGAATATTTCCCTCAGTTGATCTAATATGATGAATGTGAGCTCTTTCACTCATGGAGATTCACCTTAACATCTCTAACAAGTATGCCACCCATCAACACAACACATCTCTATACTTGCGATAACAACAACGTCTAACAAAGCACAAAAATATTCAACAACGTTCAACTTCATCGTAGTGTTCAACGATGTTCAACTACATCGTCTCGTGTCATAGTTTGATCCTAAAAGTGTGACAATGATGGCATGTTATCTCTTTGGTTGTATCTTACACCTTCATGGTGTCTCTAATCTGGTTCTCCTCAAACACCAATTCCATGTTAAAAAATTCAAATCCTCATGTGGGGAAAATCACAATGAGGAGACCCAAAAACAAATGTGCCACAATAAGGTTCTGTGACTTTGTCGATGGCTGAACCCTTGGATCTTGAATCCCATGCATATCTTGGTCCTTTTTATGTTAGGGTAATGACTATAAGAATATCGAGGACTTTTAACAAGAACAACTTTGCACCATTGCGTCGACTCCTCACAATGCTCAGATTTAGTGTTCAATCAATGAATGATTGTTCCAAAAATTGTTGTTGAGATGGCTCGTCTTGTGATGCAATTATGTCCATTTTTTGACCATCTCCTTGTACACTTTTTTGGACATTCCTATTGGCATGTTTTTCTTATAATCTCATTGATCATTTGAGATTTTTATAATCTTCCTGAAAAAAAATAATAAACTATTTTTATATTGATATATGAAAACTAAATATAACAAATTGATATTAATAAATGATTTTATAGTAATATATACATATAATTCTAAAAAACTATTTCAATTAGGAAAATTACATTTTGAATGATTATTTTTTTTTTTGTATGTTTTTCCTATTGTAAGTCTGACATGTCTCATTCACCATTACTATAGAAACACTTCTTATAATTTAGATACAATTTGGTTCTTAGAATCATTGGATTGATTTTTGTATTATAAGTGGAAAGTATGTCTATACGTTCATTCCACTAGATCCCTCATGGTTTTCTAAAAAAATCTGCCCCTTTCATTAACCTTTAGCACCACTGTGGATGAGCTAAGGACCATTCGTTGTCATTTGCCTATCGTATATTTTTTCTTTTCTTAGAACAACATTGATATTTTCCTTCGTTGTTGTTACCTATAGAACATTGAATATATATGAATTATAGATTGTTTGAATCATGTTATCTAATATTCTTAAGTATATTATTAATGAAAATTCAAACAAACAAAAAAATCTCATATTGAAAAGTATTTTTTCATTCACCTTATCCATCCTTCTGCAATTTTTCTATCACGATTTTATGTTTTTTTTTTTCACTTAGATTAGAAATAAACTTATTGAACTTCTTCACTTTGTGGCTTTGCATGACACATAATAACCAATACATATTAGTTAAACTTGCATATAGTTGAAACATATTAATTTTGTAAATAATTTATAAAGAACTTGTCTTGCCTCCTTTTTTCGCTATCAATATTTTTGTTACTTGACACCTTCTCAGACATTTTTATCAATATAAAACCTATACCATTCAATATAGAAGCCATTAAATATATTTTATACATAAATCAAATAATTTTCATCCAAAAAAAACTCTGGTAACTAATGTGTTTATTTGAATAAATGCATCAGTGCATTTATAGCATTAAATGCACTAGGCATTTAATTATTCGGCACCATCAGTGAAAATTATTTTTTTAAATAATTTTAAATTATAATGGTGTAATTTGTAATGATAAACACATCACGATGACTTAAAGATGCTATTTAGGAGAGGCGTGTCAGTGTGTTATATTACACTGAGAGCAACTATGAACATGTTAGGAAAATCCGACAATGTTATAATTTACCGGTGTGTTGTATTACACAATGCACACCAGTGTGTTATATTACACAGGGCACAACACATAACATATATTCATTTTTTTAAATTAACAGCGCCTACAGGGTTTAGATCTATTTCAATAAGTGATCCCCCTACTTTAGATGTCAAAGACCCTATATATAGTAATTGCACAAACCCATTAAATCTAAAATTCATAAAATGAAAAACCCTAATTTTGAAATGGTAGAGGAAGTTGAGCCCTAAGGTGAAATTTTGTAGTTGCATAAGCAAGAATAAGCGAAGATTTAAGGTAAACATTGATTTTTTTTTATTTTTTTTAATTAAATTTAAATAGGAACAAAGATCGTAAATTTTTTAGTAAAATCAATAGTAAATTTTTATTATATAGGATTTTTTTTTTTTTGTTAATTGTGAATAAATATAATAGAAGTTGTAAAAACAACTAACATTAAAATAAACAATAACATTTAAAATGTTTGCTATCTAGGATTTTGAGTGAATCACCATACCTTTCACATTTTGATCTTTCTGTAGTTCTAAAATATTATTTTGCTCCACAGTGCTCCCAATATGTCTCACTTGCAAATGATATCTCTTTTAATTAAACCATAACAAAAATTGTATTTTTTTTATTACTAAAGTAAACAATAAAATTTAAAATTTTTACCATGCAAGGTATTGAGTGAATCACCATACCTTTCAACTTCTGATCTTCTGAATAGTTTTGTCGTTGCAAAGTATGTTATTGTTGCACAATGTTCCTAGTATGTCTCCCTTGCAAATCACTCCCTTTAAATTTTGGGAAAAATAATGAAATAATGAAAAAATTTCTACTATTTAAAAAACTTTATGAAATCATATTTCGAAAATCAATTGTTGCTCATTTTTTAATTTTAAAAAACAAAAAAAATCGCAATTTTTTTCTTCTTTAGTTTATCTGAATATCGGTGTGTTTGATAGTAAAGAGCACTGATGCATCAATAGGAAAAGTGCACCGACATTGTTGGGGTGCCAAATTCTTTCAATGCACAAACAAGATACATTTTTTTTCGAAATCCCAAAATGATGCGTTAAATTATTTTAATGCATTGGTGCGGTTTGTATTAAATGCATAGGTATTGTAATTCTTATAAAAGCATCAAGATGTTTGAATTCATTTTTATTTTCTAAATTCTGAAATCAAGTGCATACCAATGCTATATTCTTTTAAACGCATCGGTGCATTTTTGTACAAGAGCGTCGATATGATAGCATATTTTATATTTTTTAGAATGTCGAAAACTGGTGTGGGTATTATTTGAACACCTTGGTGTTGTTATGGTTTGAATGCATCAGTGTGATTTTTTCTTATAAGCGCACTAGTAGGGTTTAAAAGTTATTTGAAATTTTATTTTCACATTAAATGGCATGATAATCTCAAATTGTTCTTTAGGTCACATCCACATGAATTACAATAGTTCATAGTATACATTTTCTACTTAAATTCACCTTATTCTTGAAAAATGGCTTGAAAACTATATTGAAATTTAGATTTTGGTTATATGGTTCTCAAGATTAATTTTAGATATGCATACCAATTTTATTTTTGAATTTTCTCAAATGCAGGGATAAAATCTCAATAATATCAAATGGCCAATTCTTCAAATTCTGTCTCGTTCTATATTGCTAATCAAATTCCTTCACGGAGTTCTCCTTTCCATCTTCAACAATTTCATATTTTATTTATATTTTGCTTATCTAATTGATTTTTTTTAATCCATATCTTATTGAATGAAAATGTATCCAAATTTAGGATCCTAATTCAGAATCATGTTCAAATGCAAAAAATATTCCTCCATTTCAAAAGCATCGGAATATCTTATCAGAAGTATCATATCACTAGCAGTTGGTAGATGAAAATGGACAACTTCTTCAACTTGCCAATTGGAACATGGAATCTTCCAACTGCAATCATTGATCATTGACGATAATAATTGTTTGGTATAATGTAATTTCAACAAACAAAATGCATTGACGTGCTTACTAATATAACTGATATTGTACTAATGGAATTTAATACTTTTTTAAATTAGGATTATAATGATGATGAGTAGCCCACCCACCATCTTCCAGTGCACCCCACTACAACATAAACTTGGGAGAAGGCTGTATTAAGAGAAACACTTAGAGAGAAAACATACAAAGAATGGTCGAATCAATTGCCTATTCAATTCCCACTACGTCTAAATTCACCAATTAGGAATGACTATAATAATAATAGTTCTTCGTCACAAGTTGGCAATGGAGGCAATCAAATATAGGTTGATATGGATGATTACCTATGGGATACGATTCTCATGGAGGAAATGTTGTAAGATACATTCCATAATCATGAGCTAGGGGATGATGCTCATATCACTGATACCTTATTAGAAATCTAGAAATATGCTTCCACCACCCTTCTCTTTAGACCCAGTGGTCAGTCAAAGTCTACTCAGCTAGGGACAATGATGTTGTTGAGCAACTTAAAAAGAAAAGTTTGGTGTCTCGAAAGGATTTTTCTCATCAATATTGAGGTAATTCACCTGCATGATCGATTAATTCCCTTATATTTTGAGAAATATTTCCACAAAATTAGCATTAAAAATGGTCGATTTTACGAATGTTAAATATTGACATTGTACAATTATATTCCCCACCAACTCTAGGTTATTCAAAGATAAGATTCTTCCGAACGGTAATGTATTTTCGGGTAGCTCTAAAGAGGCAAAACAGTTGTTAAAAATGTTGGGTGTTGAGTACATATCATATCATGCATGTCTGAATTATTATATTCTATATACATGGGAATATGTAGACAAAGATATATTTCTGAAATGTGGGCATGATAGGTATCGTAATTTAAAAAAAAACAAGTAAATCACATGGTCCATATCAAGAGATATTGAGGCACATTCATATAATCCCAAGTATTCAAAAACTCTTTCATTGCAAAGAATTAGCTATGTTGTAGGGATGACATGCCCCACACAAGAGTGAGTTGGGATTTATGTGAATCCCAACAAATTCAGTAGCCATGAAGCATATAGAGGATACATGTCCTGAAAAATTCAAGGATGAAGTACGAAGTCTACAACTCAGCATAGCCATGGATTTCATCCACCATATTTCCTCCAAAACAGCAACTACTATGTTTGGATCGTAGTAGTGATCAATAACAATACCCCTTATGGTTTTTTGTGAAGAATAAACATCTTACATTAACTCTCATAGTCCATTATAGAAGACAAGTGAAGAATATGGATGTCTACTTACAAACATTGGTAGATGAATTGAAGGAATTATGGAAAGGGATACATGTGTAAGATGTATCAAGACCCATAGAAACAAAGAGGATTTTTACATTGTATATCATATGTGATTACACCATGCATGATTATCTAGGCTTAGGAGTTTGCTTTGGTAAATTATATTTTTATTGATTTGTTTATATACGTAACAATATTATGTTGCCTATTAATTTAATTCATTGCAATTTTTTGATCTTCATGGTCACTAACATGCCAACCTATCTCAATAATTTGGTAAGGCTTGCAACAAAAGGGTATCATGGATGTAATTTTGTGAACCTTCTTTGAAGACTAGGTGGTCCGACCACCTACAAAAGCTAGTGTATGACTGCTCCAAGGTATTCCTCCCAGAAGAACACCCTTATAGAAGAGAAACATTTGTGTTCAATGGTAAATAAGAGAAAACCCAAAGGTCTACATTGACACCATCTGAATCACTTAGAGAATATTAGAGAGATAAGGAGAAGGAGTTTGCATAATTTTTCGATTCAAATGGGGATCCTATGTTCAATAATCCATAATTATTTGAAACCAACCTTGAGAAATTTCCCATTGGGATGAAAAGGAAATTTGTCTTCTATGAGCTCCCATATTAGGAGCATATTAATATTTCTCACTTACTGGACCCCATGCATATATTCAAAAATGTTTCATATTCTTTATGGAGGCACATATCATCAAACGAAAGTGACACATTGGCTGTTAGGAGAGATCTTATTTCTTCACAATTTAAAAGAAACATTGGCTAAGACAAGAAGTTAGAGGAGGGTCTGGTCCCTATTAGTCTTTCAAATAAGTTGATGTCCCATGGATTTTAAAGAAATATTATCTTTCTTTTTCAAAGGAAGCTATAATGAGTGTGAGGGTGCCTTCTTTATATGGGTCTTCAATACGATGTTGTTTCACTATGGGAGACCGGTTTTCACGGTTGAAATTGCATGACCATTTGAACATTTTAAAAGTACATATGTCAAAAATATGTTTGTATTATTGTTTTTTAATTTTTAAGCAATGAGATATTTTATAGTTAATTTTTGTATAATGTACTATTTACTATGCAGTGTCATTATCCTTTGCCCATGTGTGGGTGTGTGAAAAATGACTTCCCCCAAGACCTATGACGTGCCATATATAAATTATCTACATTTGCACATTGAATCACATCAAAGGAGATTCATATGGCCAACATTCCATGGTGTCATCAAGAGATAGTTGAGATTTCTTGTATGTTTGAGAAGGAACTGCCAACGAGTTTCATGGACTTGCAAGTTAATCTTCTAATCCACCTAGTAGATGAGGTTGAATTAGTTGGGGTGGTTTCTTGTCATTAGATCTTCTTGTTAGATAGGTACATGAAGAAATTGAAAGTTTTTGTTCGACAAAGGAAAAAACCAAAGGGGTCTATGGAAGAGGAGTATATATCATATGAGTCTTTCTATTATTCTAGTGAGTACATCAAGCAGATCGATAACACACTAGGTGTGACAATTTGTGACAACTAAAGGGACAAATACAAAAGAGAAATGGAGATTCTTGAAATGAATGGAAAGAGGCACATGATAAAAAGTTAGTAACTTATCATTTTTCAAATTTCTGCACATCAACTATCCATACTAAACTTCACATTAATGCATATTTTTGATCTCATACCTACTCTCTCTCTCTCTCTCTCTCTCTCTCTCTCTCTCTTCTCTCTCTCTCTATATATAATATATATATTATATATATATATTAATATTTGGTTTTATTTAATTAGCGAATTTAGAAATTGGAGCCATCAACAAATTCATTCTTTACAATATGGAAGCGACACAATCATGGGTCGCATTGTATGAACATGAGGAGGAAATGGGACAGTGAAACGAAATAATTCAAATGGTTGAATGGAAGGAGTGTGCCTTATCCTGATCATTTAAAATAAAATATGCCAATGACATGCCCTAACAGTTGGGTTGTTGATCAAGTTAGAGAGAAATATTGTGCATGTTACCCATGTGCTGAAGAGGATGTGCTAAACATAAGGATTGGGTGCCACAACTTGGTAATTATAATATATTTGTATACACTTTTAATTTCATACTGCGCCTTTGAAATGTAGCATCTATATATATTTTATATTTTTAATTATGTTTGGGTTATTAGACACATGACACTATGATTTTTTTCACTATTTTATAGGTGCATTTGTTCCCATCTATGTGGGCATATGGACATCATTTTTGCTTGGGGGATGCCGATGATGGATGTGTGACACAAGACTGTGGAGTGGAAGTTGAGTTCGACCAATCTAGTTGTGCTAGCCACTACAATCAAAACCTAATGTAGGGGATGTTAGGTTACTTGAAAAGATACAATATATTATTAATGTGAAATTATATTCATTCCAATGTGTTATTTTTAGGTGCAGGTTTTGGGACACCTTTGATCGGAATAATGTAAAGGAAGATCGTGATAATGGGCTGATATCTATCAACTCTAGAAATATGTGGTATGAAGCTAGGGAGCCTTCTGTTTTCTAAAAACACTACAACTAGGTGTATTTTTACTTATATGTGTTAGATAGGGATTGGTGGTTCATATTAAGAGATGACCCTAGATCAAAACATATTTTTGACAACAACATTGTTTTTTTTTCCCCAAGAAAAAAGTCATAATTTCCATTATCAAAAAGGAAATTACATGTCGTATCATCTACAATATGGATATGCAAAACATCAGAAATGGGCCAAGCCATTCTATCTAGTGCCAAGTTCATAAGGACCATCAAAATATACATAAATGAATTTAATATATACACGAAGTTCATCAAACCGATCAAAAAGTTCAAAACAATAATATAAATAAAAAAGCTTATAGTCGTCGAATAATCATGGTATATCATTTAGAATCATCCCCATATTGTTTGATAAAAAGCCGATGTAACTATTGATAAATATCCAGATCTCGGTGTTCATAGATCAACCACTTCCCCCTGTGTTGTTGCCTGGCCTCTTTGGAAAGAACGTCAGAGATCGAATTTGTTTCCCCGTATATATGTGAGCATACAATAAAATCAAAATGTGATATTAGAGTGATGACTTCATCCAGTAAACCCCTGGGTGTGTGCACGTGACAATAAGATGCAGAGTTGAACCAATTGATAATAAGTTTTGAGTCCCCAAAAATCTTAATCCTGTTGCAATTTTTCTCTAGTGCAAAAATGAGAGGGTGTCAGATACTGTCAAGTTCAGAAAAATTGTTGGTGCCTCTCCCCAATCCTATTTTGAGCTTGAAATAATGTGATCATGTAATGTAAAGTATAACTCCCCCTCTACATTCGTTGTCTTGTGCCTTCCCATCAAAATATTCCCATGGGAAAGTATGATCAATTACTTCAAGACAAATGACTTGGATGGGTTTTGATTCTAGTTCCTCGGGAACCAATTTGTATAAGGAAATAATGTGATTGCAAGTAATTTTCCAATAAAATGGTTCCTCTTGGAATATAGATCAATTCCTGACTAGCCATATACCCCAAAAAACTAACAGAGGGAGATTCTTGATTTTTTGTGTTGAAACAACATTCCAACAAATTTTCCAAGCATTTGTGAGATGAGTCCCATTCCATCTGATCATGATATTAAGGGAGAGATAAATCTTTTGCCACACCTAACATGTCACTAGGTAGTGTAGGAATAGATGATCAATGTCTTCAGCCTGTTCCTTGCATAGACAACATCGAGATGGACCATGAAATGCATGAAGATTGAGATTATCATCGGTAGGCACTCTATTTGATAGAATACACCATATGAATAGTCAAGCTTTATGTGGTGCCTTTAGCTTCCAAAGAATTTGCCACCACCAATCCAACCCCACTGGTTCCTGTTCTGATATCAGAAATTATATCCATCCTAGGGAGTGTAGTGGCCGTGAGGTGCTATAGCCCATATGATTTCATCCTCCTGGTCAATAATCCTGATATGTGACTCTTCAAGATCCCCAATGAATGTGTTCCATTCTAGTCTCCTCCTTGCTGGTATCTTGAGATCCCTTGCAGATAACCATCCCTAGGATATCCAAGTAATATTCCTTCTGTTTGCAATAGGTGAGAGCAAAGTGATACCTTCCAGTTCAAGTACCAGTCTAAGCTCCAATGGTAAGATATGTGCATTTCCACATTCGGACCAAGCATCAATGCCAAGTCGAACCAGTTCACAATTTCCAACCAGCCATGCCAATCCTCATTTGATGACAGATATGGAGTGTGTGATAGCTTTCCAAATGATGGAGGAGCCAGTGCTATCCTAGTTTGGCCTATGAATCCATTCCATTACTTAAAGAGGTTATATATATTTGTAATAAATCACCTCTTTCCATAAGCTATTAGATGTAATTATCTGCCACCCGATCATTGGTGCAAGCGTCGTTGTGAATGTATTCATGCCATTTATGCCCCATCCTCCCCATTTTTTTGGTTTTCCAATCCTCTCCCATTTTACCCATGTGAATGTCCCACCAGCGTTTTTCCCTCTCCATAAGAATCTACAGCATAATTATTGTATTTTATTGATGATGTATCCAAGCTAGTGCCATCTAGTATACTGGAATGGCCTCCAATGTTGATTTAATAAGTGTAAATCCACCTGCTCTAGACAACCATCTCTGCTGCCTGATGTTGATGCGACCTTCGATTTTTGCAATAAGCCAAGTCCACTCTGCAAGATGGTAATCATTAGGCTTTGGTTTAAAGCCAAGATATTTGAGCCCATCCTTCATTTCTTGCATTATGAATTGAAAATGATGAAGTGAAAGTTTTTGTTCATTTTGTAAATAGGACACCAGCATAATGGTCGACTTATTGTAATTGGGAACCGTACCTGTAGATTTACAAAACAATGATAGAATATTCTTGAAGCAAGTAGTGTCTCAGATAGATCCATCTAAAAAAATAAGTACATCATCTACAAAGAATAGATGTGATAGATAGGAAACATCTAACATCTTGACACCACCTAATGACCCATTAGCATGTTCATTGGATATGAGTCTACTTAACCCTTCCATAATCAGGAGGAATAATAGATGTGATAAAGGATACCCTTGTCTAAGGCCATGTTCATCATGGAAAACATTGGATTCAACGCCATTGATGAGAATTCTATATGATGTAGAAGTAAAGCAACACATAATCCATTTTATGAAAGTGTGACGGAAGCCAATATGGGTAATTATAAGTTGTAGGTAAGTCCAACATGATCTATCAAATTATTTTGATAGGTCAATATTGAGTAAGATACTCTTAGTTTTCTCGAGCTTAATGGAGTGGATCCCTTCTTATGCATTCCTTATAGCTTCATGAATTAGACGATGGTTGAGAAATGCAACTTGTTCCTTGGATATCATCCTAGAAAGGATGGGCTTGATGCGGATTGCAATGATTTTATATATGCAGCTGCATAAACAAATAGGTCAATAATCATCAAAATTCTGAGGGTTATCAACTTTGGGGATGAGTGCAATAAATGTAGAATTGAATCTCTTATGCATCTTCCCCGATAGTCTGCAATCCTCAATTGAAATGAGAAGATCAACTCAAATATGCTCAAAAAAGGTGAGGTAGAATTGAATAGGTCATCCATCTGGTCTTGGTCTTTTGTCTTTCTTGAACCACTTCAATACTGCTTCAATCCCCCCCAGTGTGATTGAGTTGTCTAGTGTCTCCTCTTCCTCTACCTCCACAAATCTAGGTAGTGTCCCAGCTATTTGAAATACTTGAACATTTGTGAGAAATGTCTAGTACCCATGTCAACCAGCTAAGAGAATATATTAGCTTCCCTTCCATTATGATCTCTTAAAGTCCAAATTGTATTACTCAGTGTCTGCCCCCTTACACATTTTTGAAAAAATTTTGAATTTTCATCCCCAAACTTTAGCCATATGGCTCTGCTCTTTAATCTCCAAGTCCCCTCTTACTGTCTCAAGAGTCAAATCTTCTATTTTTCCATCTTAATCAGGTGTTCCTTCCTTTCCAATGAATATTAACTAGCATTACTAATGCCCTCCTTCCCCAATATGTAAGATTCAATTTTCAGAATAGTACCTTCATCCCTTTTATTTTTTTCTTTATCCCATATTATTGTCTTGTGCTTGATCCAAGCTAAGTTGTTCACTATCACCTTAGCCGAAGTGGAGTTTTTATCTTGTCCATAGTGTATCCAGATTCCATTACTATTTTGTATATCTCTTCTTCCACTAGCCAAGCCGAGTTAAATTTGAATGGAGAATTTGGCTTATAATTGGAATTCATAATATCCAAATATATCAGGAAGTGATATGATATATCCCCCGATCCCACCCACTATATAATCCTATCCAACTTCTCCACTAGTGTTGTTTTAATAATAAATCAATCCAGTCTTCTGGCTAGTGCATCCTCCCCTGTTCCCCTATTTCACTATGTGGGCTATATCTTACCCAAGTCTATGTTCATGAGGTTATTACTATCCATCAAATGCTCAAAGTACTTCATCAAAGGATCAATCTAACCCTATTTCCCCATAATTTGGCGTGTCCTAATGAGAAGTTTAGGTCACCTCCTAAAATGATATTGTCATAATTCATAAGAGATGTAGACATCATATTATCCCAATATCACATCCTATTATGACAAGGTCCATAAATTTTGATCAATCTAAGTGGTACATCAATTTCAATGGTTGTAATGTTAGCACCTAGTAATCCTTCACCACTCGATACATTGACAATCTTGACAACCTTATTATTGAATCCCATGGTACATTCCCCATATCTCGCTCTCACGTCTAGTGTATGGAATGTCCAGCCAGGGAGATTGGTCAATAGTATAGTGTTGATAGTTCCCCCCTCCCCCAAAGTCTCTTATAGAAATAAAACTTCAATCCTAACATTTCCTAAAAGCCTTATGAGAGCCAGGTTCTTGTCAGGGTTGGCCAAACCCTTGCAATTAAATGATAAGAACTTCATGGGATAACCCCATCAAGGTTGTCTTATGCTCTAAGAACCCAGTCAATGGAAATCTGAATACCAATCGCCACCTCGATACCAGCCCTATGTATGGCTTTCGAAATGTTGGATTGCCTACCCCTGGGAAATTTTTGAGCTTTTATGGGAGGGTCCTCGCCTAGTCCAAAGGAATGGGTTTTGGGGTGAGTATGATATCAGAGGTTATAGCTATGAGAGTTGTTTCCGGAGGAATCCTTCTTTTCGGTTTGAAAAGTAGTGGAAGCCAAGATAATAGAAGGCTCAGTATCTAGAACAATGGGGGGAGCTGATGCAATAGGACAATGAATGGGACCCAAGTTACATGCATCTAAACCCAAACCTAATGCACCTAAAGATAGCATAGCATTACCAGCATTCATTAAATTATGAGAAGAGGAAGGGGAGGATATGAGAGTACGTGGAATCAGTTCAGGCCCTCTTGAGCATGATTGAGTGATCCGAGTATTTGGCATCCCAGAGCCTACTTATTGAAATTCCACCGTAGCCACCCTTTTCCCACTTGGGGGTTCCATTGTAATGTTTTGTGCAGAATCCATGTTCCCCTCTGCTATAGTTTGTGTTCCTATTGTAACAAGAGTTCTGGGGGCCTTAATATGTACTTTTTTAATTAGTGGAAAATCATTATACAAATGTCCTACCTCATGATACCTTCTACACCAAAATGGAATCCCTTTGTAATCGAGAATCTGCCATCTAATAATATCCCTATATTGTAGCCGATAGATTTCCACTAGAACTTCTCTGGTATCTAGGTGTACCAGGATCATTGCAATGGCTAGGATACCAGTTTCCATATATGCTCAATCATGATCAATGTAAATTCCCAGGTTGTCCCCAATACATATGAAAACCTCCTTCGGCCAAAACTATAATGGCAATCCTAGTAGTCTAACCCATATAGGACCCACCCCCATTTTCTCTTTCTCAGGGTAGAAAAGAGGTGTCCATCGCTTGAGGAGAACTAGGGTAATCTCTATGTGCCAATACTTGGACAAAACCCAATTTCCCTAGTCTGGTAGTGTGAACAATAGCACAAACTATCTTCTTGTCATGGTGAGAATTGCATGCAATTGATCCAGTAGGTGCCCTAATATCTCCATTATGCAATGCTTCAACCTAATAGGGGTGTAATTCCAGCCTCTAACCTAGCCAACAATCATAGTGCTCTTAATAGCCACGGCTTGTACCACATTGATTCCCTCTCCAAAAACCGGTAATCAATCACGTTCACGCACATTGGTACATTTGGATTTATTCTTACCCCTACCTTTCAGAGTGGTTTATCGAATTTTTTTCATGCTCCTTAGGCTTATTCTCATATGAATATGATGCTCTGATATCCTCATTTGTTTGTTCATGTTGTGGTATACCATCAAAGAAACCTGATTTACACGCTGCTTGTGGAGGTCGCAAACCTTGAGGGTCGACACCTGTGAATCCGTGAGCGATATGCCCTAAATTGACATTGCCCTATGTTTCTACACCAAAAGAGCTTATGCCCCCACCCTCCATGAAGGCTTCATCATGTAAATTTGTCTTTAGTCCCTTCTACTCAAATTCCCACTGATGTAGCTCAGATGGCAATGGGATTTGTAAAGTCGAGTGAGTGTGGTCCTCCTGGTAGTGAAGGTACTCCACATTCACATTTGGGCTCGGGTGAGTAAACCTTAGGTCAATAATGTTTCCCTCCACATTAAACATCTCCGTTAAATATGAATCTACCTAGACATCCAATTCTTGGGGTCACTCTGGTGTTCATCTAGCTAGTTGCTGATGTGGTTCCATTACCAAAATTTAGGTAGCATCCATTGAATCTGAAGAGTAATCTACAAGTTCCTATTCCATGCAAACGACATTCACACTATCGTCATTCCATTGTCCCTATGCTCTACTATTAACTGCAAAGCCTGAAAAGCTTTGGCCCAGGTGTGTAAGCACTAAAGTCCACCCTTGATCCCACTGCCTACTGACCCGGTTAATCCGCTCGAAACAGTAAAATAAAAACCCCAACTGCCTCGGTCATGAGACCTTGTAGCTTCGTTACATGACTGCCTACTCCATTAATGGTTTACCTTTCACCCATATGCTTTACCCAAGACAGGGGGTTCACCATTTTCCCTCATCTTCACACCAAGGTTCATCTCTAGCGTTCCATGGTAGGTCGCTAGGGTTTCATCGCTCCTCTATTCCTCCCTTGACAACAACATTGTTATCATGCTCAATGAGGAAGATAATTAGGGTGATGACATTGGAGAGTGATATGTATTTTTGTTATTTCATCATTTACACTATTTTTATATGTTTTTGTTTTCTTTATTTCGCTAATTATATTATTTTTATATTCTTCTTATTGGCATTTTATATAATTGGTAAGATTCACAAATATTTTTACATGTTTTTTTGTAGTGGAAACATTTTCCCACTTAAAACTAAGTATTTCTAATTGTGTACAATATCTATGATAATAAGGATTCAAGGTCGCAATCCTTCTCAAATGGGAACATGAGAAGAAGATAACCAAAATGAGAAAATAGTGAATTTAGAAACAACATTGAAGATTCAGTCTCAATTTAGATATTTATTAGTTTATTAATCAGTTCACATGTTTTTTTATTCTTGTTTAGTACAAAATCAATATAAATCATGTAGTGATAACTCTATGACGACTTTAATAATAAAAATTTGTGTATTAATATGTAAGATTAAATTCTTGATATGAGTCATGTTTACTATATTTAAATTACAATTCTTGCAACATTATGTAAACTAAAAGGAGGTCTTATGCATCTATAAAATGTTGATTACATCATTTGGACCATAAGAGAAACAAATGGGCTTACATGGATGTATGAGAGGTTTTATTTTTTTCTTCATGGATAATCGAACAATTCTGACTTTTCTTTTCAATGGTAATTATAAATAAAAGTTGAATTAATAAATATTTTATGGCCAAGAATTAAATGATAAATAATATGATGGTGATTAAGAGACATTTGTTTGACTTTTAAATAGACTTGGTGATGCATTTTTCTTTCCTATTTATATTATGTAAAATAAATATCTATTTTTAAGTATTTATAACTAAATTATTTAAGGTAGACATGTCTTTATCATTGTGAACAGGTTGTAATATTAGCTAGGAGAAATGTCAACATGTGAATTTTAGTGACTATTTCATAATAAGTATGTGAAAAACTAATATTTGTTGAGTTGTTCATTAAGAAATAATAAAATATATTATTTTTAAAAGTTTAAATATAATATAATATGATTTTTGTATTATTTAACTCATGTTTATTATTAAAAAGAGTTAAATTTGAACCAGTACAATAGCAAATAAAGAACCAAAATAGTACCAAAATGTTACATCTTTATTGCTAGAAAAAGTTCACTTGCCTCTTTAAGGGAGAGCTTCCAATAGAGAAAATCTCCAACTACAGTAACTTCACAAGCCGTATTTTACATTCTGATCCTCATCTTAGAGAGAGAAATTTATAATTTAAATTGGTAAGAGTTGTTATGAATACTAAATTTGAATTTCTAGAAAATCTCATAACTTTAGTAATAAATTAAATTTTATAAAAATGGAATTTTTAAGTTATATTAAATCTAAATTAATTATATAAAAAAAAATTGACTCAAGTTTTTTAATTTAACAATAGTTTGAATTTTATAAACCAATATTGAATTCATTAAATTGTATTTTTGAATAATTTATTTTAAAAATTGAATTAGTTACACGTTTTCGTCTTATTAAAAACTAACTAAATTACTTTACCTTTAATTATTTTTTCCTAATGAGTGTTGAAATATTTTACTAATTAAGTTAGAATAAATATGAATGAACTATCTACGCAATAGAAAAATATTTATTGTAAATTTACAATCACACTTTCAACCATACTAAACTTGGTAATTTATAAAAATATCTTTGCATTTTCTTTTAAAGTAAGTCATTTTGCATGCAATCTCATATATAAAATTTTGATATAAGTTCACCAACACATAATCTATAATAAATATTATTTCATAAAAATAAACGTCATGATGATAACCATCTAACAAACATAAAAATCATCTAGGATACATTCAAAATCACTGCCATCATCTAATTATATACACCTCTAACAGATATAAATGTCATTAGATAGCACACAAATCTAATAATCTGATAGGGCATCATCCTCATAATCAAATCTAAAGAAACACAAACATTGTAATCTAAAATTACCACCACACACATCCTCAAATTAATATACATCTCATGTCAAATAATTTCTATCACATACACATCTATATACAAGAATATTAAATGAACATATCTAACATGACCTAACAATATACACATCTAGGAGGAGGTGGTTGGTCTGCTCTGTTAAGAGAAACATAAGGCACTTCCTCTAGCTTTGGCATCTGATCATTAGGCGATTGAGGAGGAGGCCTACTAGAAGAAGGATCACCAACACCCTGACCATGATCATGATCACCAACCTAATCACCATGGTCATGATCACCATCCTCATCATCATGATTACCACCCTCATCATCGTGATCTGACATATCTGCCACTCCATGCCCTACATCTCTCATCACTTCCAATACCCTACTAGCTCTGAAAATATGATGCATAAGAGACATAATCTCGTGTAGATAGTTCCTATAGAGATCCACAAACCTAGGATCCATGTTGATGTATCGATCCCTCACAAGGTGGACTCCCTCCTTAACAAAATATGTGGATAATGTGTAGCACTAATCCATCCAAAATATCAGACTAGCCTTATGGGCTTGAATGCCCATGGCCCCCTAATGATATGCCTCACCCTCTTTGGCCTCACCCATCTCCTCGTCTACTCGATCCGGTGGGGAACGAGGCATGTCCCCATTGAATGTGCCAATGCCTACAAAATATATAGTACACAACAATAATTAGACGATTTCATTAAAAAATTTATTAAAACAAGTTAAAGAACGTGTTAGAATAAATTTTATTCTAATTAATTAAAACAATAAAATGAAACTATATTAATTTAAATAAAACACTAATATTGCCTTTATCATCTCGAGGCTCAGTCGGTGTGAAGAGAATGTTGGGATACTGTCTCCAATCAATCCCCACGTATGGAATCGACAACACGATAAATGCATGGTGAAACACACGGGTGAGTAACACCATTGCCTTAGTGGAAATGCTAGTTGCATACTCTAGTAGGCCCCTCTTGCGCATCATTTGACCCCACAAGTGCATCCGGACCTTAGCCGTCGACCTAGGAGGGTGATAGTCACATGTAGGCCTTGTCTCTGGAAACCTCTCAGGAAAATAAATAAAAAAGTCTCTCAAGCAAAAGGGAAGCTCACCCTCCCATGTATCATTGCATGACATCTCTCTAAATCCATACAAAACTGCCTAATTTTTTTTTAAGACCATCTGATGCATCGTGTTGGCTGAATAAAAGAATCAACATAATACGAAAGAGGGCAACTAATGTGCTGGCCATCACTACTAAAGTGTTTAATGGTGATGAATAATAATGAGAGGCACCTAACCTCCCATGCAGCAAAAGAAAAGATTTGTAGTTGTCCACAAAGACAGAGTGTGCCTTCAGGGATGTAGCCTCCTCATAGTACTAGAGGAAGCCTACATTCCTTAAGAACGCTTGGGTCGCTGCACTAATAGGGTGAGGGTATAAATCCCTCTCCCTCTCTCTAGCCTCCCATGCTTGGACCATATTTTATTTGTCTACCATTTTCTCCTGCTCTTGATGCTTCTCCCTCTGTTGACATCTCTGCTACATGATTGACATATAAAATACATCACCCTCATACATAAAATACAATTTTTTTATTAAATGGAAAATGTATATATAAATATGGAAACATAACTTCTAATTAAAAAAAAAATCACCAATGCGCCTAAAAAACTGTAATGCACTACCTCTAGTGCATTATCAAACATAAATTCACCGATATCGGTGTACACATAAGTATGACACACCAATGTTGGTTTACATATTTAAATTTTCATCACGGTGCATCGCACTTATGCACCAATGTGCATGTATAACCTTTTTTCATCGGTATTGAACGTTCAAGGTATGGAATGCACTAATATATATTTTTTAATATTATTTTTGTGGCATGTTTGGTAAATATAAGTGGACGTAACCTATAAATGTACCCGATGATGTACAATTTATAGCTTTCCTTGTACATTTTCATTTCCAAAACACACTACAAAAATAGCCAAGTGTGTTATGTTCAAACATCGAACTGCAGAGCACCTTGTAAATTTATAAGGTGCAATGCTATCGATGTGAGCCAAACATATCGAGCACACTGCACAGGATTGTTTTTTTTTCCAAAAAAAATGGATTTTTTAAGTTGATTTTCAATTTTTATCCACTATCAAAATAAATGAGAGAGAAAAATATACATTGCCTAGACATTTTCTCATCGGGGACGAACTATTGACACGTAATTGAGAAGAAAAAAAATTCACCACCATTTGAGAAAATTGGAAAGCCACACACTTAGCACAGTATAGAAAGATGGTGAGCAAGAGAAGAACAAACGTTAGGGTTCTTTCATGAAGTAAGAGTGGCACAGATGCTTTAGAGCTCTCTAGCACTGTAGATGGTAAAAAATATATTTATGGCCAGGAGTTTTGTTTTATTTAACCCTCCTCTAGTGTGTTATTATAACTGAACAAGTGCATGAGATATCCAAGAAAACCACATTTTTTTTACTTAAAAAACCTATAACGGTGCTTTTGTTAAGATGCCATGGGGAATTCTAATACAGGTATTGCACATGTGCTTTATTGGATTGTAGCACTACATTAAAAAAAAAATCACCTAGTGGTGCTCTTTATAAGACACCTCATGGCGTTTTAATACATTAACAACATCGGTGCTTCGTTGGAACATAACACTACATTTTTTAAAAATTTTAAAACTATAGTGGTGCTCCTTTCATGTATGCACTAGGGAATTTTACTACAATAAGGGCACCGCTACTACGAGTGTATATAGCACTGAAAGTTTTTAGAAGTTAACCTTTTTTCAGTTCTATTGATTATTCATGCACATACATGTTTTGTTATTTAGCACATCGCCTTTTTTTATTTTATAAAAATAAATATTTTGTAGAAAATTTGATGGTAGGTTAACCTGTTAATGCAATATAAATCAAAGCATATTACTATAACCTACTTCTACTACCAATTTGTGGAAGCTTAAATATCGAGCTGAACACTATAACTAGAAGAAGAAGAATCAACCGCATAATACAAATGAAAATACTTTTGCGAAAACCTCGGCTAAAAACTCCACACTATTGTATTATCGTACAATATGGAAATACATGGGAATTATACAAAGCCTTAGCTCTCACAGCTAGCCAGTGTTGGCTGATAAAAGGTGCCTTTTAAAACTCCTAATTATCCCACATTAATTATCAACCAGGGAAAGTCCTCGTATTTCAAGAGTGTACACAGTATGTGGCTACTATTAATTCAGAGAGCAATGTTTCCTAAATTGCACTATAGATCTTTTAAATACAAGAGTAATAAACTCCAATTGCAATCATTAAAGGGAATATAACATATAAACTTCAAGACTCAATGTTCTACCGAAATTGTAATCAATCCTTACTCAAGAAATTCGACTAGAAATGGCATTAGTTGAGAGTCCACTAGCAATAACTCATCTCTTCTTAATTGATTTAATCTAAATCAAACACAATCTCCAATAAATAATCTAAACAAAAATGATATCAATCTGAGAGTCCAACAGTGATAGTTAATACTCTTTACAATTGCTCAAATCAAGTTGAATATTTACCTAAGTAACTCAATCTGAAATAAAATGAACTGAATCAAACAACAATGTTGTAAGTCATATAAGGCAGAGATATTTTGTCAACGCAAGAAAACAATAAATAACGAAGGAGATAAAATCATAGAAAGCAAGAAAACTATCAAACCATCACACTTGTGAGATTCGAAATGTATGACACAAAGGAAGCAGTTAAATCCAGCAGAAGCCAAGCCCTTAGCCGCCAGCGAACACTGCTGAGTTACTTCAGTTAACGTGAGGAAACAACAACTTCACTTATGTATTAAGCATTGAATGTAAGTAGCATTACAATGTAATTGTGTTCTCTCAACAACGAGAGTTCGTAATTAAAATTACAATTTCAATAATAATCGAAATTCCTTCCTTTCTTCTTACAATCATCTCCTTTTATAATCGGAAAGGGTAAAAGATAAATGGAAAATGCAATCCCTAGGGATCTCCCAATCCTGAGGGATTCACAACCGATTTCCAACTTCAGACATCCTTTCATTTCTCGCGCTGACCCCCCTGATTCGTCTTTAGCCTTGTTCATAATCATTGCATTCCTTCCTTAGCTTTATGATTTCTAATGTTCCTTCATTAGGAAACAATGATTGTCCCTTTTGTTGTTCTCCTACATAAAGAAGGGTAATAATTAGCTAAATCGTAACTGTAGATAATTCCTTCATTTCTTACCATAATTCCTCAATATATTAATGCATTAAGATATAGAAAAGATAAGAATAAAGGAAAAGGATGATGAGATTAATAGTAACTACATACCCATTTCGTGACCCAACATGCTCCCCTGCTTACCCTGTTTCATGTCCTCATGAAATGAAGTAATTTGTATGCAGAGCAGTTAAAGAATAAGCTAGAGAAGGAATGTTGTAAAGTGCTCTAAAACTATGATTCTTGGCCAAGAGCTCAAAGATGCGCCCTATTTGTCCTTCAGCCAATTCGTATATAGCTCGATAACCTTCAGCAGGATACCAAATGATGGGGCTATAGAACTGACATCCTAGCCAATAAGGACCTTCTCTCAAAATGAGATTGCTATATGTGATAAAAAAAAAGTCTGCAACTAGCTTAAATTTTTTGTAATTAAATGGTTCTCTATTCTGTACATTACTAGTGGAGACTGTCCACCTGAACTTGGCTACAACCAAGGAGATTTATTAAATGGAGAGGAAGTAATCTACTCTCTTTTGTACAATCTCTTTCTGAATAGGCTCCAAAATTTTAATCACCCCTTCCCTTGTCATCAGACTCTTGTGATTGGCCAACATTTGCAAAGGGTGCTTGGGTTCACTTCTAACCCAAAGATCCAGTCCATGCTCTTGTCTTTGGAACACATTATGAGCCTTGAAACATTTTAGTTGATTGACAACAAATGAGATAAAGGCTTGGAATTGAACATCCCCCACAAAAGGGTTGGGGTTCTTTTCCACCTCTTCCTCTAATACAAAATTGTGTAGGTATAATTCACAAAGTAACCTTTGAACTTTTACCCCATGTTGTTTGCAACAATTTATAAAATCCTCAATTGTTTTTAATTCGATTGGTTTTCTAGCTCACAGATTTAATTTTTAACAGCAAGTATCATTCTAACAAAAATAAGGCATAATTATTGGCAGGAGATTTGCATGCCAAGACATCAGTGTATAATGAGTAGATAATGTCTGTTTGACTCATGACCTTCTCTAAACTGAGCCTAATTTTCTCAATTTTCTCTTCCACTTTTCTGTATTTGTTTAAGGTCTCACTCTTTGATGTATTCATATCCTGAAGCTATCTTTACAATTCTTGGTATTTTTTTTGGGAGACAGTTTCTTGTTCAAGTCATTCTACAGAAAGCAAAGCCTGTGCTAAATCTTCTTGAAGATTCAATATACTAGGGTCATTGTGCGTCATGATATCTTTGGCTTGAATGGTTGTCTGAGTACTTCTGCTATGAGAAGGAATGCCTACTTTCTGTGTTTCTTTATTATGGGAGGTCCAAACCTCCATCTGGGTAGCCATGTTGTAAGAGGGTACCATCTCCGTCTGAATAGCTATGTTATAAGAGTGTACAAACTCTATCTAGGTAGCTACTTATGCAAGAATTACATGTTGTTCCTTAACAGTTTGAGTGAGTATGGGCTTAGTTTGAGTCCCTACAGCCCTTCTTTCATATAATTCAGTTTGAACTGCTGCATTTACTGTCTTTGGGGTTTTGTTTGGAACCTTCCCCGCTGATATTTCTTTTATCTTTCTTCTGAGCCTTTTTACCATTTTCCGAAGCCTCTGTTGTTTCTTCCTAAGCTTTCTTATTTTAGCTCTGTATTTTTTCAGAGGAGCAACTGTTCTGTTAATAGTTTCTACTTCTAATGAGCTCGGTTGCTCATCCTAGCTCTATTCTTAAAGAACCGTGTCCCGAAATTGGTAATCCTTTTCCTGGCTTATTTTTACTCCTTCTCTTTGGCCTATATTCTCCATGTTTAGGCCTATCTGGTTGGGTTCTCTTAGAGGCATGTCACCAGGTTGGTTCACTTCTTATTGAATGGCCTCTGCGCCTATTTCCACTTCGCGGCTTACATTTTTTGATAGAATCCTGTCATGGCTAGAGTTCTCCAGAGATTGCGTTGCTCCCAAATTAAAATTGAGCGTACTTTCAGGTTATATGAAATCATTCATATTGGCCAGGATCTAGGCCAATTCGATATCATGCAATAAATCACCTGGGGGACTTGTATTTGGTGTTGAGGGGAGTCTTTATTAATTTCTTTGCTCAGAATGCCCTGTTTCTTCTTCATATTCTGATTGAGGGTCCTCTTGTCCTTCTAACTGCAAGTATTGCTCACTTCCTGGGTTGGATAGTTCTATGGGTTGGCTAATATTGCCTTGGGGATTTTCAGCCACTCCTAAGTTTGTGCTCAACCTGGTCGAATTTCTTCGCTTTTGGGGAATTTTCATTGCAAGGGTAGTCCTCTTCCTTTTCGGAATAGGGTTAGGTGCAGGTAGAGCCAAACCTCCTTCGAGAGCAAATATTAGTTCCTCCCAGCTTGATTACTATAGGGTGAGGTTATAGCTAACTATCAGCCTAATTAAACAATGGTGGCTTACTATGGTTTTTGTGTGTCAAGACTGTCTTACCCTCTCGGCGGTGTCATGCAATAAAAAATTCAATAATGCAGGTAAATTTACAGATCACTTTTGTTTCAGAATTTCTAAGAGTTTGAGATGACGCAGCCTTACCACATCTTTGCACCCATCGCATGTGATGTAATTCTGGACGATTCTTGCTAATTGTCCCCATGGTTCTCCAAGCGAAGATGGCTGAACGCCTTTACCTTTTTTGATAAGATCATGTCCTTCATCCTTAAAGGCTTTGATAGCATCATGTAACTTCAATCGTTTCTTAGCCCATACGAGTCCTGCAGCTAGAAATCTAGATACTTCTGTTATCACAACATCTGATACTATGATTTGTCTGCCCCTTACCATGGATTGTCCATTCTGTAAATTTTGTAGGAATTCAATGGCAATTTCCTCGTTGGGTGGCTGAAATTGCGTAAAGTATGTTATCCACCCAACTTGAGCTAAAATTTCTCTGGCTGCATTAGAAACAACCAGTATTAGCAGCTCCCTGCGCACTGTTCTTCCTCCCATACTGCCTAAATTCTAAAAATGGTTAGTGTAGCAGAGATAGTACAGCAGAAAACAGAGCCGAGTGATGGAACAACAAGTTGTTATAATGTTTATATCGAATGATACTTTATAAGCATAAATACCATTATCTAGGACTTGTTATTGTACCGCATGTTCTGTGATCATGGAATGTTGTATTGCCCTGGAAAATCAAATAAAGAGCTAACACGCATGCATAAGTACACTGGAGGTTGCTCCTCACCCCCCTTTGAAATAATAGGTCACCTTCAATCGAATGAGTGAAGGGATAACATGCTGGCAGCGAAGTACAGGGGTGATGAAAGTGGCAAGGTATGCATATTAATGAAAGGATCCCAAAAGATATCGGAGTGCTAAAATCAATGCATATAACGAGAATTATCAATAAGTGAGGAGATGCCATGAGGTGATCTGAAAAGGAAAAAAGACAACTGACGCAGGATCATTATTCCACTTAAAACTATTATGATTGATTTTTAAAAGATATTGCATGCATAAAGGTTCAAAGTAAATTAGGAACATAATCTCTCTATAGTAAAGATAAAAGATAAGAAAAGGGAATTACAATAACTATTGATGTTGAAAATAAGACTTCAATACCATCAGCAGAGCTTCTATTCCCTGCAGGCGTCTATAGCCTCAATAGAGTTGCTTTCTAACCCTTTGGAACCATGGTCCTCTATGTATAATTGGGGAAGTGCATTATGATATCAGAGTAGAGACCAATGTGCTGGCTTGGTAACCAGATGAACACATTGCCATTCACTGGGAAGGAGATAAAGGTGGGCAGGCCAGATCATAATGAGATCTCTTGTTCCAAGGACTCTATTTATTGATGCATCCATTGGATCATATCCCTGGTGTGGTGGCCATAGTGGGAATGCCACTTCGTTGCTTCCTTATGATCATGGTAGCTAGCTCGTGATGAGACCCCCTATCCTCCATCTGCAAAAATCATAGAATTGTTAGTAAACACACACACACACACACACACACACACGCACACACACACCCACACAGAATATATATATATATATATATATATATTTATATAATATATATTTATATAATATATATATTATTATATATATATATATATATATATATATATATATATATATATATAGATGAAACAACACTTCCTATTTATATATAGAGGGTGGCTCAATACTCCTTAGGAGTAGGGATGGCGGAAGAAGTTTGAACATGTCAATAGAGAAAAGTATGCCCTTAACCTTATTTTTATAATGAACAAAGAGAATTATAGGGTTAAGGGAGAACCAACATGGTACAAATAATAAATCAATTCGATTCATAGTGGAAATGAGGGCAGTGAAGTGATATGGATGGTTGTGTCCTTTCTTTTTCGATCAATACAAAACAATCTTGTTAAAGATGATAATATTCAATATATTTTCCTGTTCCAGTAAACTCTAGATTTGTATCCATACATATATATTTGTACACTTGTTCCCTATAGAGGATCATAAAGAGTGAGCAAAGGAAAGAAAGGGTGTTCTCAAAAAATATTCACAAAGTGCTATTTCCTAAAGGAAACAACAAAAGAAAACCTCACACAAAAAGTGTTGTTCCTTATAGGGAACAACAAGAAAAGACACACAAAAAGGTGTTGTTCCTTAGAGGGAACAACAATTGTTCCCTGTAGAGAACAACAAGGGAAATACACGCTAAAATCATTGTTCCTTGTAGGGAACAACAAGACAAATGCACACCAAAACTGCTATTCCTTAGAGGGAACAACAACTATTCCTTGTATGGAACAACAAGAAAAAAGATTGCACACGAAATTGCTATTCCTTAGAGGGAACAACGGCTGTTCCTTAGAGGGAACAACAACTGTTCCTTAGAGGGAACATCAACTATTCCTTGTAGGGAATAGTAAGAAGAAAAAATTTCACACGGAAATTGTTGTTCCTTAGAGGGAACAACAACTGTTCCTTAGAGGGAACAACAACTGTTTCTTAGAGGGAACAGTAACTATTCCTTGGAGGGAACAACAAGAAGAAAAAATTGCACAACGAAATTGTTGTTCCTTAGAGGGAATAGTGGTTGCTCCTTAGAGGGAACAACAAAGGAAAAATAAAGGAAAAAACTTATATACAATTTATTATACAAACAAATTCAATCAAACAGAAAGGGAAATTTATGTACAAATTTCAAATCAAATAAATTCTTCACTGGACCAATGTTGTGGATAGGTTTCCCTCCTCAGCAAGAATTTGTATAGTGGAATCTTCCCATAACTGTTGGCAAAAGGACTCCCTGGTAAGCAGTTTGTGATAGAGGTGTACTCGATGTCCATTCACTTTAAAATAGTAGCTAGACCCATCAATGGTGGCTAATGTGAGGATGCCATTACCATGCACCTCTTTTATCTCGTAGGGGCCTAACCATCTGGTTTGGAGTTTGCCTGGGAAATCCTGGAACCTAGAATCATACAGAATCGCCCAATCACCTTCATGGAAGATCTTCTTCTTGATAAGCGCATCATGCCATTTCGTTTTTTGTTGTTGGATCAATGCAGTATGTTGAAGAGCTGATAGCCATATTTCATCCAATTCATTGATTTGACACAACCTATTAATTTGTGCTTCATTTAAGTCCAAGCCTACTTCCTGAGCTATCCTCAATGTCTGGATTTCAAATTCGATTCGGAAGATAGGTTCTTTGCCAAAGACTAGCTAATATGGGGAATATCCTGTGGTATTTCCCCATGTCGTGTGGTATGCCCATAGGAATTTTGGCAATCAAGTAGCCCAGTCACGTCTATATGATGCAACTGTCTTTGTGAATATTGCCTCGATTACTTTATTGGTGCTTTCTACCTGGCTGTTTTCCTGCGGGTGGTATGGAGATGTGATTTTGTGCATGATATGGTGATATTTTAATGTCACAGCAATCTTATGGCCTACAAATTATGGCCCTCCATCCATGATTATTTTTCTAGGCAAGCCATACCGGATGAAAAGTTGGAAAAGAATGTGGATTACTGAGTCCTCTGTTGCCCTTGGTAATGCATTTGCCTCCACCCATTTAGTCACATATTCTATTACGACTAGTATATATGTCTTTTGATTAAATGATGGGTTTATTGGACCGATTGAATATAACGCCCATCGTTCAAAAGGTTCAATGACTAACTGCGGATGCCGGGGAATCTCGTTAGACTACCCAAGGCGGCCCATTCTTTCGCAACTATCACATGCTTGAACAAACATCTTGGCATCTTTACAAATGGCGGGCCAATAATAGCCCATTTGTCAAACTTTGTGACCAATCCTGCGGTATACAAAACGTCCACCGCAAGGCCGATCATGGCAAGATTTCAGGATGTCGAATATTTCATCTTCCCTGACACATCTTTGAATATGCATATTAGCTCCTGTATGAAATAAACATCCCGTGATCCAAGAGAACCAAGTGCTACACTGTACTATTTGTTTTCTTTCACTGGGCGTTAGGTGCTTGGGCAATTTTCCCACTGCTAGGTAGTTTGCGACATTCGCGTACCACGGTGTTTTCATAGCTACAACAAATAAGTGCTCATCAGGGAACTAGTATTCTACTACTGCCAAGTTGTTTGTCTTTGGCACATGTGAAAGGAAGTTTGCTACTGGATTTTGCTTTCCTAATTGATCTTTGATAGTTATGTTGAATTCCTACAAAAGGATCAACCATCTTGTCACTCGTCCATTTGTAATAGGTTTATTAGCTAGATATTTAATAGCAAAGTGATCAGTATACAAAACCACATGGTATCCTATTATATAATGTCTGAATTTATTAATAGCATAGATTACAGCCAAAAATTCCTTTTTGGTCACAATGTAATTCAACTCAGGAGGGGATCGATTTTTTCTGATGTAGTATATCGCATAAGGTTTCTTATCTTCCTCCTGGCTGAGAACTGCTCCAATGGCCATATCTGATGCATCAGATGAGATCTAGAATGGCAAATCCTAGTTTGGGCCCCGTAATACTGGGGCTGTTGATACTAGCCATTTTAAATCTTCAAAAGTAGTGTCACATTTGTCAGTCCATATGAAACCAATATTTCCTAATAATGCATATAATGGTGCAGCAATTTGAGAGAAATTATTTATAAATCTTCTATAATATCTATAAAATCCCAAGAAACTATGTACCTTAGTTTGTGTGGAGGGGGTAGGTATTAAGAGAATTATCTGAATTTTTGTTGGATCTACCTGAATTCCAACTACTGAGATGTAGTGACCCAGGATGAGGCCCTCAGTCATCATCATGTGGCATTTCTCATGGCTTAAACAGAGCCTGGTAGCAATGCATATTTGCAGAACTTTCTCTAGCATTTGTAATACTGGCTTGAAGTCGTCTTCATAGGGTGTAAAGTCATCCATGTACACCTCAAGCCCCTCATTTATCAGGTCTGAAAAAATGTTGAGTATAGCCCTCTGGAATATGGCAGGTGCATTGCACAGTCCAAAAGGTAAGACCCTGTAATAAAATGTCCCCCAAGGGCAGGTAAAGGTACTGTTATTCTGGTCTTTAGGGGCTATTTGAATTTGATTGTAGCCGTTGACGCCGTCTAGGAAAGAAAATAATTTTTTTCCTACCAATGTATCTAAGGCCTGGTCTAAGAACAGAAGAGGAAAATGGCCTTTTTGGGTTGCTTTATTAAGCCCTCTATAATCAACACATATATGCCACTTTCCATTCTTTTTAGGCACCACAACTAATGGAGAAACCCATTTTCTATCAGATATAGGATAGATGAAATTTACATCTAACATTTTTTGTAGTTCATCTTTAACAATATCTTTAAGGTGAGGGTTTAACCTCCATTGAGATTGTCGAATGTGCCTCGCATCTTTCTCTATATAGATGTGGTGCATGCATAATTGGGGTTCAATCCCTTTCATGTCTGGGTAATCCCATGCAAAAGCCTCTTTATATTTTCTCATAAGTTGAACAAGCCTCTGCTCCTGGTCATTAGTCAGGTTTTTGTTGATATTTAGGACTTTTCCTCGCTCAATTTTTCTGGTTGTACTATTATAAATAGTAGTTGTTGGTATTTACTGGTCATTAATATCTTTTAATGGATCTTCTTCAATTTCGTTATCCAGGGCTGCTTCGATCATGCGACATTTTAGATTGGATATAGCATCTGGTTGGTTAATGTAAGTGTTAATGATGTCATCTTCTGTTTGATCCTTAAATTCAAGAGCATCTTCTATAGTTAGCAGTGATCAAATGTTTCCAGTTAAATATGATACAGGTTGTTTTCTAGTTTTTATTATTGTTAAACTTGGCTGAGCTGGAGGATATAAAGCTAAATTCTTCACATTACTTCCTCTTGCTATAGTCATGTTGCTTGTTTGATAGCTTATGTAAGCATTTGCGGTTGCTAGCCAAGGTCTCCCTAGAATTAGGGTATGTCTGTCTAGATGGTTTCTAGGATTGATGGTCAAAAAATCTGCTGGGTATTCCCAAGAATCTATAGACACCATTACATCCTGTAATGTTCCTTCTAGTTTGACTACCAATCGGTCAGCCAATTCCAGCAAGGTCGTGGTTGGATCTAAGGATGTAATGCCAAGTTTTTGATAGGTTGTTGTTGTGAGAATATTAATGGTTGCTCCTAGATCAACTAATGCATTGGGGAAGGAGCATCCATTTATTTGTACCGTGACTATAGGGTTTCCTGGGCCCTCATATTTTATCAGTGTGTCTCTACCTGATAATAAATCAGATAAAGTTCCGACTACGTGGACAGTTGGAGTTGTTTTTATTTTCTTCTTTGGCTTTTTCATACACAATTCCTTAATAGTTTTTGCATAAATTGTGAATAGCCTGGAGGAGAGGTATTTTTACACACAAATTTTTTAATTCTCCCAGAAGATCAAAATTGGGACATTTGATTGAGCGAGGCATAATTAATCTCTCTAGGAAGGGTGGAGAAGAGGTAATAGTTTGATCGTGACTTTTCTGTTTAACCATTCTCTCCACTTGAGGTGCTTGTTCTATAGGTAATAGATCTTCTAATTGTATATTTTTATCTGCCTCTAACTCTATTATCCGTCCAGACCTTAATTTAAGCTCATTACAGTCCCTCAACTCAGTTTCTGGCTCTGGTCCTTCAATAATTTGCACAAATTGGACTGATCTATTATTGGGGTTCGGGTTGGGCTGAGCTGGGGGCTGTGGTCATAGGTTGGTCTGAGGGTTCTGTTGTAATGTGTACGGTGCTGGTAGTGTAGGTTGAGGTAGGGGGATTGTTCTTGTTGGCTAGTTTGTAGGTCTTTGCTACCTTGACTTCCAATTCTAGTTTTGTGAAGTGGAGGGTGACCAATGAGATGGATATGCATTATTCTACCATAATGGTGGAAAGTAAGAGGAATTTGGCCAATTATTGTTTTGATTTGATTGGTTGGACCAAGGTGGCATAGAGAATGGTTGCTATGACCAATTAGGAAAAGGTGGCTGGTTCCGCCACATAGCTCCTAAGTATTGTTGTGAATTGTATTGTGAGGGTTGAAAGAAAGAAGATAGGTCAATATGCATACCTGTTTGTCATGCTTTCCATTAGCGATGCTGATTTAGCAGGTAGACTAGCTCTATTTCTTCTTCTACCTCCTTATAGACTGCTTTTAACCCTGGGAGTGATGGGTAGCTTTCTGTGGAATGATCTTTAGTACATATGTAACAAGTTTGTACCATATCTAGGGGGCATTCTTTATGACTATGATTTTTCCTACATCTTAGACAAAATATCAGTAAGTTTTGTTCTGGTTCATCTTGCTTCTACTTGGCTTGCATGATGTCTAATTGCGTAGTCAAAGTTACCAAGATATCTGTTTTGAAATCCTCTAGCAGGTTGCCGATTTCTGCACGAGTAATGCTCCCACCAGAGATTTTGTTGTCCCTAGTGGTCATGTCGCGTTATGTTGGTTTCAATCTTGTACTACCTCTTGAGCACCTGATACACAAATTAATAATGTTAGCATAGTCTTCTTGATATATATTACCTTTACCCATAATATTTAATGTCTCTATCCATTGGTCTTTCATTCCTTTAACCAGTGTAGTTTTTAGCACATTATCAAGTAAAAGTAGAGTTGCATAGGGAGACCACTGGAGGTTATATTGAAAACGTTCCACATACTCTTCCAACGTTTCACTAGGTCTTGCTACCATTTGGAATATTTCATCTTTCAATTCCATAGATTTACAATAGTCCTAATATTTTTTAAGGAAAGTGATTTTCATTTGATCCCAATCATTTATTGTGCCCCCACCTAGTCCCATAAACCAACGCAGGGCTGATCCTTTTAACATAGATGGAAACAGCTTTAGTTTTCTGGGGGTCAATGGTATAATCATAACCCCGACATAATACATCAAATTCAAACAGAAAAGCATCTAGATCCTCTGATGTGAGTCCATGAAAGGTGGGAATATTTTGTAGAGGGATAATTTTCATGGGTGCATTGATATTTGTGTCAACAATAGAATACTGTAATGTAGAGGTCTGGGGTGCTTGTGGATTGTTGGCCATTCAATCAAATATATGCCAGTAGCCTTCCGGGATCTCTAGAGAGTTATTCCTAGGGTGACTAGAAGGGGTTGGAATGATCTTAATAATACTCCCTTGGTCTGGGATACTGAGTGTTCCTTACTCAATTACTCCCTGAGGGGATATTGGTTCCTCTGTTTCCCCTATTTCTCCTCCTCCTTCACAAATATTACAAGAATTCCCTTCTTGTGAGGGACTTGGGCATGAATTTTCAATATCTTGAAAACCCTACTTAGTTCCTTTTGTTTTACTATGGACCTCAGCATAGGCTACAGATGGTGAACCTGTGGCCCGAAGGGAGACAATAGGTTGTCTGGAAGCAACTGTTCGAGGACCTACTGATGGCTGGGATTTTTCCTTCTTTAAGATGTCATCTATGAAAGTTGATTTTCCAAGGATCACCGGTCCCTTAGATTTTTCAGGTTTGGGTAGTGGAATTGGATTGTTTTCGGGTTTTTTCTTCTTAGACATTCATGCAGACAATTCAAATGTTTATCTCTACCCTAAGTTCCTAACAACTCTACTAGAAAGCAGAGGGGGAGCAGGAATTTTACTTGCTTTGTACTTAGGTTCTTACCTTCCATTTTTAATACCTAGTTATGTATCAATAGACAAGCATCAAATACCTACTTTAGTTTTCTGTAATTGTGCTGAAAAGTGGGCAGAGGAGCAAGCACTTTACTTGCTCGTTATGTAGGTTCTTACCTTCCATTTTCAATACCCATTTCTTCCTCAAAAACAATTATCAATTGTACATCACTCTTTGTAAATGGCTACACTCTCCTCGGTAACGGTGCCCAAATGTTTGTAGGAATATACAAGGTAAGTTCCTCAGACAGAACACCAAAAGGACACCACTCACAAATAGATCACAGATCAATACACCAGTATTTT